>JAEUYN010001729.1:0-221063 GCA_018257835.1 Euura lappo
ACTAGGGGCTCCGCCCCTCCGCGCTTCGCGCGGCAACCCCGCTCGGCGCTACGCGCCTCGGGCACTCGGCGCTTCGCGCCTCACTTTTCCTAGGAATGGCTGGCCTAACTTTTCTAACCGTCAGTGGCTGTTCTACCCATTTCTAACCCTTCTTGGGACACTCATTTTTCCTAGGAATGACTGGCCTAACTTTTTCTAGCCGTCAGTGGCTATTCTAACCATTTCTAACCCTTCTTGCAAAAACAGACGAATTATTGTTAAAAGACCTGTATGCCCTGGCCTGGACACCCAGAACTATAGCGCGATAGACCTGGACACCCAGGGCGCGATGAACCTGGAGACCGAAAACTATGGCGCGGTAGACCTGGACGTCCGGAACTATGGCGCGATAGACCTGGAGACCAAAAACTATGGCGCGGTAGACCTGGACGTCCGGAACTATGGCGCGATAGACCTGGAGACCAAAAACTATGGCGCGATAGACCTGGGGACCAAAAACTATGGCGCGGTAGACCTGGACACCCAGAACTATGGCGCGATAGACCTGGACATCCAGAACTATGGCGCGATAGACCTGGACACCCAGAACTATGGCGCGATAGACCTGGAGACCAAAAACTTGGCGCGGTAGACCTGGACATCCAGAACTATGGCGCGCGCGATAGACCTGGAGACCAAAAACTATGGCGCGGTAGACCTGGACATCCAGAACGATGGCGCGATAGACCTGGACCCCAGAACTATGGCGGGATAGACCTGGACACCCAGAACTGAGACCGGACACCCAGAACTGTGACCTGGACATCCAGAACTATGGCGCGATAAACCTGGGGACCAAAAACTATGGCGCGGTAGACCTGGACATCCAGAACTAAGACCTGGACATCCAGAACAGACCTGGACATCCAGAACTATGGCGCGATAGACCTGGACCCCAGAACTATGGCGGGATAGACCTGGACACCCAGTAACTGAGACCTGGACATCCAGAACTATGGCGCGATAGACCTGGGGACCAAAAACTATGGCGCGGTAGACCTGGACATCCAGAACTAAGACCTGGACATCCAGAACAGACCTGGACATCCAGAACTATGGCGCGATAGACCTGGACCCCAGAACTATGGCGGGATAGACCTGGACATCCAGAACTATGGCGCGATAGACCTGGACACCAGGAACTATGGCGCGGTAGACCTGGACACCCAGAACTATGGCGCGATAGACCTGGGGACCAAAAACTATGGCGCGGTAGACCTGGACAGCCAGAACGATGGCGCGATAGACCTGGACCCCAGAACTATGGCGGGATAGACCTGGACACCCAGTACTGAGACCTGGACATCCAGAACTATGGCGCGGTAGACCTGGACATCCAGAACTATGGCGCGATAGACCTGGGGACCAAAAACTATGGCGCGGTAGACCTGGACATCCAGAACGATGGCGCGATAGACCTGGACCCCAGAACTATGGCGGCATAGACCTGGACACCCAGAACTGAGACCGGACACCCAGAACTGTGACCTGGACATCCAGAACTATGGCGCGATAAACCTGGGGACCAAAAACTATGGCGCGGTAGACCTGGACATCCAGAACTAAGACCTGGACATCCAGAACTAAGACCTGGACATCCAGAACAGACCTGGACATCCAGAACTATGGCGCGATAGACCTGGACACCCGGAACTGAGACGCGGGATAGACCTGGACACCCAGAACTGAGACCTGGACATCCAGAACGATGGCGCGATAGACCTGGACCCCAGAACTATGGCGGGATAGACCTGGACACCCAGAACTGAGACCGGACACCCAGAACTGTGACCTGGACATCCAGAACTATGGCGCGATAAACCTGGGGACCAAAAACTATGGCGCGGTAGACCTGGACATCCAGAACTAAGCCCTGGACATCCAGAACAGACCTGGACATCCAGAACTATGGCGCGATAGACCTGGACACCCGGAACTGAGACGCGGGATAGACCTGGACACCCAGAACTGAGACCTGGACATCCAGAACTATGGCGCGATAGACCTGGGGACCAAAAACTATGGCGCGGTAGACCTGGACATCCAGAACGATGGCGCGATAGACCTGGACCCCAGAACTATGGCGGGATAGACCTGGACACCCAGTACTGAGACCTGGACATCCAGAACTATGGCGCGGTAGACCTGGACACCCAGAACTATGGCGCGATAGACCTGGGGACCAAAAACTATGGCGCGGTAGACCTGGACATCCAGAACTATGGCGCGCGGTAGACCTGGAGACCAAAAACTATGGCGCGATAGACCTGGGGAACCAGAACTATGGCGCGATAGACCTGGAGACCAAAAACTATGGCGCGATAGACCTGGGGACCCAGAACTATGGCGCGATAGACCTGGAGACCAAAAACTATGGCGCGATAGACCTGGAGTCCAAAAACTATGGCGCGGTAGACCTGGACATCCAGAACTATGGCGCGATAGACCTGGAGACCAAAAACTATGGCGCGGTAGACCTGGACATCCAGAACTATGGCGCGATAGACCTGGAGACCAAAAACTATGGCGCGGTAGACCTGGACACCCAGAACTATGGCGCGATAGACCTGGACACCAGGAACTATGGCGCCGTATACCTGGACATCCAGAACTAAGACCTGGACATCCAGAACAGACCTGGACATCCAGAACTATGGAGCGATAGACCTGGACACCCGGAACTGAGACCTGGACACCCGGAACTGAGACCTGGACATCCAGAACTATGGCCGATGGTCCTGCACATATATGTATACACACACACACACAGACAGATCAACAAGTGTCAGTGTCAGATAAAATCAACAACCGTCCATAGTTACCCATAGTTACGTGGCGAACGACGACGAAGGATTTTTTTATATATAAAGAGATACCCACGAAGTTTTGCTTTTATGCGATTTATCTCCCATCTAACCGAGACTCGATCAATAAACCGAATCTATCCATCATCTATCAGGGTCTAAAAATCCCATAGAATTTAAATCCGAATGAGTCAAAATTCGATACTCTTATTTACGACATCGACGATCGATCGGGATCAGCATTTTTTCATCCAATGTCGGAAAGACGATCTTAGATTTATAGATTCTATCGGGATCTAAAAATAGGGGTCCAAAAAATATCGTGAATTCAACGGTTCTCTTGTTTCGTCAAAAGCTTTCGAGAACCGAGCCAATCAAGCGAGCTTATCTGGTGGAATAAATCCTCTCGTTCGCCAAAAGTCTCCCCCATTGGCTATAATTTTCTCATAAATTAGTCGATTTTGAAATAAGTGTATTTCGGTATTTCGGTGGTTCGTTCAGGTGTTGGGTTACGAAAATCCGTCCCTTCCCCGGCAGATCGATGGACAAAAAATGTTTGAAGGCCGAGGTGACCTCTGATAAAAACAAAAACAAAAAATTGTCCAAAATAAAAAAAAAACGTTCCTTTTTCCTCTCTTTCTCTCTCTCTTGGGCGTCGAGACAACATCATTCGCTATATTACGACTCACTCTACTCGGAGCGATGTCGCCCACCATTTTAGGAGATGGCACCCTGAGAATAGAGCCGGGTGAGACGCCGATGTAAACCTGGCTGTCTCTTTCTCGCTCGCTCGCACCAGCCACGATCTGGACCAGTTGACGTTGTCTCGTTTCACAGAGGCAAACCGACCCAATAACATTCGGCATACTCCCCCGCAAAATTCTCGTTTTTAGTGACCAGAGTTTATACGCGGGTTGCGGCAACCTCCCAAAGTCGTTAAGCCTTTCGAAACGAGTCAATATAGTTCAATGATGTGCGGTTTGACAGGAAAAGATTCACTCTCGTAAATATTGTTCGACTGGTTTTTATTTTCCGTCTCAGACGGTAAGGCCTCTTTCTTGCCAATGTTTGAAGTCATTTCATGATGGACACTCCGTCTAAATGGAGGTGCCAATCATTTTGGATAGGAGACTATAACGCGGCAATTAAGAGAGACGATAAAACTGAGAGCTTTTTTCACGAAATGTGTCTATAAAAGGGTAAATCATTTTTCTTATGACTTTCTTTGGCTAAGGAGGAAACTTGAACCTATGCTTCTACCAAATTGCGTGCTTTGATGAATTACGACTGCACGGACTTGGATGGATGATGTATTTACAGGAGGATCTCACGGGCTTCTAAAGTTTATTTTAACAAGCATGAGATTTCTCTGGCAATAGTTAATTATCTCAACATCAAACAGTTATACTGTTACTCGAGCGAGCAGACTGCGAGGGTTGTTTCTTAAATGAGCCGAGGATGAAAAAATTGCGGAAAATAATAAGCCTACTTTGACCTCAATTATAGATGAGACTTTTCCTAATTGGCTATTATCGCATAGCAATGTTAAGTTCGTCAAGGTTTAGTCCGGGGGACGTGTTTCACCCAGTGCAATCTGCAGGCTGCAAGCAGCAGGGTGAAAATTTATTGGGTGCGAAAGAATGGTCTACGACAAATAGAATCCTCGTCGACGTTCACGCAACGCGTATTTTTAAATCGGTTAAACACACTAAGCCCCAGACGTATACGCACGGTTTGACTCGACGGGAAATTACAGACGTCTATTTTCAGAATATTATCAGCGCCTGCTATCGTCTTTTGGCCAACGATTTTTTCAACCACGAATTAAACATACCAGAGAACAGTGGATAAACTTTTTTCTCACAAACAGCAAAAAGCATCTTGATTCTTTCGATGGACGTTGAAACACCGCGAATACAATTCAATCAATGAACAATTAACCATAGATCATTTTTTTCGATCTCTCGAAATCTTCGCTCTGCCGATTGCCAAAGAGAAAAAACACTCGCGGAGTGACGCAACGTGTTTTCAAAAACTGAAAATCTGGTGTCTCACGTTTCATCCGTGGTCTGATCCAGGCCTATTCTCGTGGATATAAAAGAAAAAGTATGATTGGCTCTTTCAAGTTTAATCCTTTCTCCCCGAGGCAACGACGATCTATTTCTTCGAACAAGAAGAACAGTTGGGGCGAATGTAGGACAGACTCTGAATTTTTGTTGTCGATTTTTTTGATTATTTATTTTTTTTTTTAAAGTACAAAAAAAATGGTAACCAGCTGTGTACCGACAATGTTTTCCGTTAAGATGTTATACCGAGGTAGAGGCGCGGGCGAAAATAGCTCAGGGTCTAAAAGTGGTGTCAGCCGAGCAACCAACCAACCACCGAATCAACCGTCCTTGCGAAGACCGAGAAACCTTTGGTCAGCTCGACTCATCTTCCTGCCAGACCTCCGCTACTAATCTCTATGTCTCTTCTCGGAGGCTCATGATCGTCTCTAACCGTTAGAATCTCAAACTCTGAGCAGGTCCAGACGGGTGTCTGGCCCAGACCTAGAGAGTCGCATTAAGCTCGCCTTTTTGACCCTACTATACAAACCGAGGCTCCAAAATTAAACTATAATTAATTTCGTTGATCGCCTGATTCTCGGCTCCTCGGACAGGTGCTGTTACGGATATTTTACGCGGGGTAGCGATCCCAGCAAACTTTCTTACTTTCTTTTTATCGAGGGTCTTTTTCTTTCTTTTCTTATTCTTATATTAAAAAGTCGAGGCTGATTCACGAGCTTTTTCTCCCGGGAATTAGCGTCCTCGAGTCCGACACCGAATCCGCTAGGAATTCGCCGAGACCCAGACGCAAACGGACAGAAATAGCTAATTTTTCGTCCCACTAAACCACGCCGAGAAAGATCGATCAGAGATCGTATATTGACAGGGAAAATCGTGATTTTTTCCTCCTCGAAAAACCCAGAGGACAAAAAAATCGATTGCCGATCGGTAAAGGCAACTTTTCTACCTTACGTAACGGTATCAGAATCTTTTGTCCGTACGAAAATGAAACTATTTCTTGAAAATAAAATTCTAAGACTGTAGAAAATTCTTGCCATTCCGCCCGAAGCAGAGAGTGAAAGAAAAATGAAGAAGAAATTAAGTTCGACGAAGTGGCGCGAAGGAAAAACATTCTTCAAATTGTTGGATCACAATTAGCAGACGCAGGCAACGCATTACGTAACTGTATCCTCAATCGAGTATCGGCACGTGTTCGCAAAAGCTCGACAACCTCTGTACCGGTTCGTCTTCGACGATCGGCTTTGAGTGTATTTTCAATTTTCATCGCGTTTGGTTACTGATTTTGATCAGTGATCCTTCGGACAGGCACGAAGCACAACACTAATCGGACTCTGCGTTTGACACTTACACCAATACACGGCTACAAAGTCTTTTTCGTTGAGTGCCCTCTCCAGCTGTTTTGCCGTGACCTCTTCGATGACCGGTTCGACCTCCTTGGCTGCGGTGGCCCGGTTTCCACCCTTAGGGGCCGGTTCCTCGGTGCGTGATTTAGCTCCATCACTCGCGGTAAACCACCCCGATAACAAGAGGAACGCGATTAGGAGAACCGGAGTGCGCGGCCGCAAGGCGCTCCAACTCCGCGAACCATTCGCCCTCGACATCGCCGCACTGACTGCGCGGGCTATTTTTGATTCGCGGCTCGATCTTTCGGACGCGGTATTACGGCCTACGTCCGGAACCAGATTTTAGTCGAGAAGGGCTACTCTCGTCGCTGTTGCTCTTTAGCTACTAGTCTGACTACGTCGACGGACATCAAGAGCGCCAACGGTTTTAACGACTACCGTAACGCAGGTGCCAAGGTATGCTCATCGTCGGACCGAAAACTCCCACCCACTCGAAGAGACGCTTCCGCTTCAGCTTTGAAGTTCGATTCGAAATCGGACATTGATTGATACTTTCGTCGAATTTTTTTTAACTATCTCGAATGTCGTCGATTTTAGTGATTGAAAAGGATTCAAAAGCACGAAGTTCGATTGATTAGCAGAATTGACGAAGCCACTTGATTATTTATTGAAATAAGTAAAAAATTGATTAAAAGTGTGTATAATGCAACAACGAACAAAGAAGAATAAATATCATAATAATAAACAGTTGGAAATTTGAACCATTTTTAACATCTTTTCCCTGTCCCAGAAAGTCCAGAGAAATATTCTAAGTATGACAGCTGATTCCATTACTGTCGAACTTTTATTGGATGAACCTGTTCATTATTTCTATGCTTTCAACGTAATTGAAAAATAAATGTCAATTACACAAGTCCATATTACATGTTGATTTTAGACAATTTATATTACATATAATTGTCAAACACTAGGATTTCTGTCATTTTCAGAAGAAATATATGTTATCCCAATATTTTTGAAATGTTATCTCTATTTTTGACAGAAAAAGCAGTGACAGGACAAAAAAATTCGCGGGAACACGCATAATATTACTCCCAACTGTTTAGCAATCATGTAATCGTCGGGTTCATACGACAAATCGGGATTAATGAAATCGCTGATCGATTTTGGCCTACTACACCTGATTGCAAAGTTTGAAGGTGTTGAAAAAAAAGACTTCAGAAAATTTCAGGGATTACAAAATATTTAATGAGATTGCCAAGATTGAAAGAAAATGTCAACAAGTTTTGAAGGATTGACAAAATGATTCCAACTATTCCAGGACTTTCAAATGATTTCGGAAAAAAATCGAAAAATATGTGCAGCCTGCGGTTGATATTAAAACTGAAAATTCGTACTGAGAATGAATCGAAATTGGGAACTACAGACTAGAAAAAAGTGCAATAATGTAGAGTAGCAACACACGTTTCTTTGAATTTGGATATGAGTTGGATTTCGAAAGAACGAACTTGACAATATCGGTATTATGAATACATTATTATGAAATCCTATCCTTCCTCTATTTATTAAATCGATCATGTGATCATACTGTAGTCCAAATTCAAAATTGTCATGATGTTTGAGTCATTTCTAAAGAGAGGCCTCTTCGTGGGTCGAAACGTTATTGAAAGAAATTTTTTATTGACCTACAACACCTAAGAAACGTTTTCAATACCGTACTGATAAGGTCAAGAAAGAATAGTTTATTCTTCTGATAGTGTGGAGGATATCTGAACCCACTGCAGGATGGTTCAGGGTGTGAAATATGCGTTGGAGGTTGGGAGTGGAAGAGCAAGTTTAACTGGTTCAGAAATCTGAGTATCGGAAGCCGATGTACATCTTATGTTTCCATTAGGGAAAAATCACATGTATCTCCTTTCATGGACATGCAACCAACATTCAATCGACCTTAGCTACTTCAGTGCCGTACAGTTCGAATGGAAGGAATATTGTGTAGATCAATGAGTCGAAATCATTCGACAATCATAATTTTTTTGTGTACCATAACAATTGCAATTTTAACATATCGAGCAGCAGATGAATCCAGTTCCTAATTTGTAAGATGTAATCCGAAAATTGAGTCTTGATTATTTGAATCTCGGTTATATGTATAGTCACACTGGAAACACAGTTGTAATCGAGAAGTGTAAGCATAGCCAATGATCAATGCCGAAGAAAATAAACGAGCTCTGCATTGAGGTGGAGAAGCTACCCCCACTCTTGATAGCCAGTAGTGTTCCATACCTGGATAATTCACCAGCTCTCGGCCCTTTACATACCGGTGTGGCTTCAGTTCGGGTCTAGGAATCATGACAGCAGTCGAGTCACCTTCCCTTAAGATCGCCGTAGTCGGTGGCGGTTTGGTACGTCAGTCAATCAAATTTGAAGCACATGAAAGCTCACATTCAATCACCCAAATAGTGAATTGCGGTCGTCTGAAGTGAATTCTTCGCTAACTTTGCTTCTTCAATTCATAGTCACTGTGATGAATGAGAGACAGTTGATCCAAGCGTTGAAGATCAAGAATTGCAACCCTTAATTGCTCTTCGTTTGCTTCAGGTCGGAGCCCTCGCAGCTTGCTTCTTTGCTAAAAGAGGCCACGATGTTTTCCTCTACGAGTATCGCGGAGGTATGGTTGAAGTCCTTTCGAGTTTGATCCTGGATGTACGATGGTTGAATTGTCAATATGAGTTTAGCTTAGTTTAGTTTCAATGGGAGAAAAACTGCTTGCAGATATTCGCGTGGCTGAAGAAGTTCGTGGAAAAAGCATCAATCTTTCCCTATCAGCTCGTGGCAGAGATGCTCTTCGAGAAGTCGGACTGGAAGACGTCCTCATCAAAGAACACGGCATCCCAATGCGTGCCCGCATGATTCACGGCAAGGATCGCAGTCTCACAGAAATACCCTATGATCCGGTGAACAAGAACGTGAGTTTGGGACAACATGCGAATATAACGTTTCACACGGCATATTTTAGCAGTCGATATTGTATTTCAGTGTATATACTCGGTCAATAGGAGATATTTGAACGAGACTTTGCTGAATGGTGAGTTATGGCTGCATAAAAATATAATTGAACAGTATTCTTTGACCTGAGACTTTTTTCGGGCATCGTTGTTACGTTTAAGTTCTACTTGAATGAAAGTTGAAAGTTCGTTGAACTTCGAATTTTCTTCCGGGATTGAGCCACAGTGCACTGATCCCTCGGTGGTGTATCGTTAACTCAATATCTGGAGTTGGAGTATTTTTTAAGGCTTCATATGGGCTGTAATAAGATACTGGAATATCGGATATCCAATCCCCTTCCACGTTTTACGTACAGCGATACATTTTTCTCAACTGTCAACTGTCACTGAGGGATGAAGGCTCTGAGATTTGATCGTATTATGCAATTTTGCATTTTATCCGTGCCTTACCTTGATTATCGATCACTTCAACATCAACTGATTCCAGCGGCCGAAAAATATTCAAACGTTCGATTCAACTTCAATAAAAAGCTCATCAACGCTGATCTAGAGAACGGAAAAATGACCTTCGTTGAGTAAGTGGATACAAATGAACGATTATCGTCATCATACTGACCACTGAAACATAATCTGAAATAAATATTATCCAGTCGTCATACGATGCAGGAAGAACACGCTGCGGCTGACTTGATAGTTGGAGCTGATGGTGCCTTTTCTACCGTGAGGAAGATCATGACCAAAAGACCGCTCTACAATTTCAACCAAACTTACATCGAACATGGGTACATGGAACTGTGTATACCGGCGCGAGATGGAGGCAAGGTAAGTTTTCATCGTAAGGAATAGATGGATGTATTTCGTCGTCTATTCAATGTCTTGTTTCTGCTCCAACTGAAGTTTGCTATGGCCAAGCATAACCTTCACATCTGGCCTCGAGGCGAGTTCATGATGATCGCATTGCCGAATCAAGACGGATCTTACACCGTCACCTTATTCGCGCCATTCAAAACTTTCGAAAGCCTCAAGACCCGCGAACAGCTGCTTCGATTTTTCCGGGAACAATTCCCAGACGCTGTACCATTGTTGGGTGAAGATAACCTTTCAAAGGACTTCTTCGGAAACAAACCCTTACCGCTCATCTCTATCAAGGTATTTCTGCATTATTTCTTTCATCCGTGTCAAATCGATGGGTCAGTACCACGAAAATTAACTCCAGTATTCACTTCACAGTGCAAACCCTTCCACGTGAAAAATTCGACCGTCATCATCGGGGATGCTGCCCACGCCATGGTTCCCTTCTACGGGCAAGGGATGAATACTGTGAGTCACTACGAACGTAACGAAGCGAGCCGGATGACCAAAATGTGGAATGCTTCTGTTGCTTTCAGGGGTTCGAGGATTGCCTCATCCTGGACAAACTCTTTGAAGAATATGATTCGGACTTGAGTAAAGTTTTGCCAGCTTTCAGCGAGGTCAGGTGTACCGATGCACACGTTATTTGCGATCTGGCCATGTACAATTACGTTGAGGTGGGTACATGGTAAACCGTGATTACCTTGCAGGATGAAATTATCGGAACTTCTACTCTTCTATGCCCCACAGCAAAAGCCTGACGAGCATCGATTTGTTGCTTACAGATGAGGGATTTGGTGAACCGGAAATCATTCATCTTCAGAAAATATCTGGACACTCTTCTCTACTGGCTGCTTCCGAATACTTGGATACCATTGTACAACTCCGTACACTTTTCGAGAATGCCGTTCCAGAAGTGCACCGCTAATCGTGTCTGGCAAGAAAAGGTAGATACTCCCCTCATATGGCATTGCAATCAAGTCAATAAAATTTACAACAAGATTTTTACCGATATGAATTCTGCCTCACAATCGACAGGTCATTCGAAGAAGCATATACTTCTTGAGCTCGATAATATTCGCTGTTTTCGTCACGATTTTGAACTGGAATCGATTCATCGAGTCGTGAATGAGAAATGTATGGCCTGAAAACAATAAACAAAGTGGCAGAACATCAAGCTGAGGAGAAATATATAATACTCGCGGAATTTACGTTCTCCAATGACTTTCAAGAAACCATTAGATCCCAGCTGAATCTTTTAATAAAGTCTTCAGGACATATTTTTATCGAAATTAATCTAAGGGTCGGTGTTCATTGCACCAAGCATTATTTAGCTAATGATATAGTAATGATAGTACATTTTTTTGTATTTATAATACTTTGTTACGCCGCTTTTCTACTGTTCAATAATCAGGAGAGTGAAAAGCTCTTTCGATGCTGAACTTTGTAAATGAAATAAAAAAATCCTAATATTCCATCGAAGATCGAACGAAAAAGGCTTTTGGATCCAAGCAATTCAGGATACTCACAATCCTCCAATAATTATTATACAATGTCAAGATAATGAGTGTGAAATTGGTGTATTTCAGGGGATTCAATGCTAACCCGATCTTCCTAGAATGAGGGTCGTGTTCAAGGGGTCACATGCCGGACACCTGAATTGATTTTGATCATTCCTCCTCACGACTGATTTCAAAGTTGACTCATTTTCCTTCAGATCGTTATTTCGCAATCTGACTCATTTTCATTGGAAAAGTTTCTAATCCGTACATAAGTTCATATCATTAAATTATGAGAAAAAGAAATAGTTTCTGAATTTCTGTCAGGGGCCGAAAAAAAATAAATGAAAAATTATTTGATTAAATTTGATCAAATCATGAATTATTAACATTTTTATTTTATTCAAAAATTTTAAAAAGGGGCTCTGACCTCTATTTGCCTAGGGGCCTTGGGTTTCCATGTCCGGCGCTGTAATTATCGTATCGAAAGTAATTTATCTGCAGGCTTGTGGTTATCGGGGAGCTGAAAAAGTAGTTTTAGTTACGGCGTAAGTATTTTTCATCAAACTAGTTGATACTGAAAACTGTTTTCTGAAATAATGGGATACAAAATTAATATCATCGCTCGTGATTCACAATAAAAATTTAAACCCAATCATAATCAAGTTTCTCCATCATTCCGCAAACTGTGTAATTTTTCTGGTAAGTACCGATTTTACGTATAATTTTCAACGGGTAATAAATTCTATACATCATTTCAATTAAAACTATGGGGTACCGGAATCATTGCCACGTTTTGAAATTAGAAATACCCTCGCTGATCATACAACGTTTTGCACAAAAAATCATCTAAAAATCTGTGTGATCATGTGATGATCATTTTTTATCAAGTCAAACTGAAGATGATTATTTCGAAGTTAATTATGTAAGTTAATAAATGTTGGATTGGAACAAAGATCCTTTATGGATTTATTTTCAGACTAAATATTTGTCAAGTAGTGATTACGTAATCATTAAGCAATCTGATCTCGGTGAGACCCTATAGTCCAATATATTATATGTATACTCCCACTTATACGAATTTTTGGCTGCTCAAATTTCATAATCACTGAAAGCATTATAGTAGCTTCAGTTCGGAACGAAGAATCATGTCGGCCGTCGAGTCACCGTCCCTCAAAATCGCCGTAGTCGGTGGTGGTTTGGTACGTATTGGTATTATATTATTATTAAATTATTTTTTATTAACCAACCATTCGATGAACTGAATACAAAATTGGTATTTGTAGCAAATTTCTTGGCATCAGTTCATGAGAGAATGCTGAAATTATGTGATGAATGCGAGACCGATGAACTGAAATTTGAGTGATCCAGCGTAGAATGTCAAGTACTGCGACCCTTAATTCTAATTTCCAACTTTTAATCGTTTCCTTCCCGCAGGTCGGAGCCCTTGCAGCTTGCTTCTTCGCTAAAAGAGGCCACGACGTTTCCCTCTACGAGTATCGCGGAGGTATCGTTACAGTTTTCAATTTCATCTTGGACGTAGAATGACTGAATTCTTAGATCAGATTTTTCATAAATCCATATAAACCCGATTCAATCGAGCAAGTGTTTATCAAACGACTGTCTGCAGACATTCGCGTGGCGGAGGAAGTGCGTGGAAAAAGTATAAATCTCGCGTTATCGGCACGAGGTAGAGCAGCTCTTCGAGAAGTTGGTCTAGAAGACATTCTGATCAAGGAACACGGCATCCCTATGCAAGCTCGCATGATACACGACAAAGATGGCAACCTCACAGAATCACTGTATGATCCGGTGAACCAGAACGTACGCTCAAAATTATCTATACGTTTACGATTAGTCTAACTCGTATTAAATGGCACGTATTCTCGTGATACTCTCGCGATTCTGTGTATGTGGACGTATTTTATCATGAATATAATAATACAAATTATTTGGATATGTATTCCGTAATTTGATCTTGAAATTCAGAGGTCGCGACATTGATGATGCTCGTCAATGTTATACTTTATATCAGCATCTATCCGTATGTTTGTGTACGTATGTATGTTTGAGTCTGCAGTTAATGATTAAACGAATCATATGATAAATTCTGGGCAGTAATTTAATATGAATCATTACGTAATTTGTTGCATAATTCGTCACATAATTTTGCATAGGTATTATTCACAAACCAACTTTTTCAGTGGGGTTGCAGGGGATTTTCAATATTTAATTAATGGGTGTTCATTCAACTGCAGAACTGTGGTTTTTTCAGGCCATATATTCCGTCAACAGAAGGTTTCTGAACGAGACTTTGCTCAATGGTGAGTGACTACTTAATTGTAAAACGAAATACAGGGGGTGAGTGCACAAAGGGCTAGAAGAAAAAAAAGAAAAACGTTATAGAAAAAAAATTCTTGTACAGTCTCATGGCCTAAACAAACGTGAAAGTATTAGGGAAGACGAAAAATGGCCACTTGTAGACTCGTTCCTGTGACCTGGCCACTGAACTCTATAATATACTGGAAGGCTGTCTGAGGTGGTGGGCGAGGGGCTATTCACTTCGATTTTGGGTGTACAGGTGACTTCCCAGGTAGCACGCTAGTGCCTGAAATGTACATTATTCACGCAGTTACAAATGCATTATCAAAATAAGCATTTCAAGAGGCGCCTTTTTGGTGCATGTTTAATGATGCTATAAGGCGCTGAGAAAATGCGGTCAAAAAGCGCATTTTATGCGCATGCAGTGTAGGCGAGGTTCGATATATCGATCTTTTTATATCTAGCGTGGTAATCGATTGATACTCGAGTATATAGTTGAGCGACCGCATCATGGCTGCGGTTTGTTATTAAACGATCAACGAACAAATTCGTGTTAATCATTACCGTGCGTACTTAATTTATCATTACCGTATATTGATCGAGTGATTCACATAGAGGCTTGCAAAACAAAAGATATGGTAAGTACAAAGACTGCAATGCTGGAGATTAAGGATGTATATTGGCTGTACCGTCCCAACCACGTTGACCTTCGTCGACAATTATTGCATACTTCGAGATAAGACAAAAATCTGAAAAAAATCAACCACAATCAAGTCGATAATGATATTCATTTCCAATAATAATAATTTCCAAAAGTTATCAACAAATTGTTTAAACAAAACATTGTTTAACAAATTTGTCGGTGACGTCATTTTTTTATGTCAAACAAATTCGTTGATCTTTTTGAATACACATGAATTTTTAAGAATTTTCTCATATTTTTTAAATTCCCGTTTTCGAACATTTTTACCGTTTTATGTGAAGGCTGTAACTACGGAACTATTCGTTATATGCTCCGCAAACTTCGGAATCGTAATCTACATCGTTTTCACGAAAACATATCCAAAATTCGAGATTTTTCCTCCATTTTTGTAAATTTAAAATTTTCGCAAACGAGAATTTAAAAAATATGAGAAAATTCTTAAAAAATTCACGTGAATTCAGAAAGATTAACGAATTTGTTTGTCATGAAAAAAAAATTACGTCACCGTCAAATTTGTTAAACAATGTTTTGTTTAAACAATTTGTTGATAACTTTTGGGAATTATTAGAATTGAAAATCAATATCATTATTGCCTTGATTGTGACTGATTTTTTTCAGATTTTTATCTTATCTCGAAGTATGCAATAATTGTCGACGAAGGTCAACGTGGTTGGGACTGTACAGCCAATACAACCTTAAGTATGCATGATGAGAATTTAAATCCCTAAGTATGCATATGTTTGACTGCCAATAAATATTATTTTTAGCAGGTGTTGTGGGTGTGTAGTAAACCGAAAGGGCAATCACTTGTCAAATATGGAGTACACCCGTCTGTGGAACATCTCATTATGGAATCCCTTGGAATCCTGTGAAATCTTTTGCAACCTCTCCTATCTTGTGATCTGGTGTACCACCCCAAAATCAGTGTTGGGCAGCAGCAAATTACATGGTGTGATTAATTATATTTCCATTACAAATTACAGCTGTAATATATAATTTAAAAAAAAAATTAATTACAAATTACTCCAGTATTATTTGTAAGTAAACCAAAATACATAAACTATTACAATTGTAATTTGTAATTAAACTCAATCCATTAACCATTACAATTTTAATTTGTAATTAAACTGAACTAGATTAACCATTATACAATTTTAATTTCCTATTGAACCGAACTAGATTGACCATTATATTTTAAAATTGTAATGGTTAATGTATTTCGGTTTAATTACCAATTAACATTGTAATGGTTAATGGATTTGAGTTTAATTTCAAATGACGATTGTAATGGTTAATGTACATATTTCAATTTAATTACAAATTGAAATTGTAATGGGTAATGGATTTCGGTTATTATTATTCTATTGAAAATATTTGACGAAAAATTGACATTTTGTGCAATAAAAACACCAAGTCATTATACTTGTGCATTATTATTGAGAATTAGATACCAGCAACCGTCGCTTACCTGAAGGCCCGTCCACGAGTGCATTTTAACCGCATTTTCCGAAACGCATTTTAACCGCATTTTTCGGAACGCATTTTTACCGCATTTTTCGAAACGCATTTTAGAAGCACTTAAAAGGCGCATTTTACATTGGATAAAGTTTGTGCATTTTATGTGCATTTTCTCATGCACTGAACCGCATGCGCTAATGTGTGAAAAATGTACATTTCAGGCACTAGCGTGCTACCTGGGTTCCGACTTTCGAAGACTTCCAAAGACTTCCGAAGACTTCCAAAGAATTCCAAAGAATTCCACGGACTTCCAAAGACTTCCAAAGACTTCTGAGACCGTGTACATAAGACTTCCCAAGTGAATAGCCCCTCGGTGGTAGGGGTGTCGAGAACTTGCAAGAGAGAGATAGTTGTGGTTATTACCGGACGCACTCGTCACACGCATATGTACGTTCTGAGCTACAAACATTGACGGGCAACAAGCTTCTGCGCTGACGGTCAACATTGTCATGCGAGGTAGTCGCCATGGATTAGACAAGGAGGTCCGGTAATAACCACAACTATCTCTGTCCTCCGCAACTCGCTACACGAATCATAGGCCAGACAGCCTGACAGTATATTATAGAGTTCAGTGGACCTGGCACCCCAATAGAATTGATAACAGATTTCAGGTGCTTTGTCGGAATTAGAATCTAAAGTTAAACTAAACGGCATTGATCGGACCATTTTTTCAATTTAATACGTGACGCCTCAACTAATTGCAGCGGCAGAAAAATTTTCGAAAGTTCGAATTTACTTCAACAAAAAGCTGGTTAACGCTGATCTGGAAAATAAAAAGATGACATTTGTTGAGTAAGTACAGACAAGTCATTGAATATTACTGACTGCTAGAACAATGTGAAGTGATTATTGTTGTCTAGTCATCAGACGATGGCGGAAGAACACGCCTCGGCTGACTTGATCGTTGGAGCTGATGGTGCCTTTTCTACTGTGAGGAAGATCATAATTAAGAGACCGCTCTACGATTTCAACCAAACTTACATCGAACATGGGTACATGGAACTGTCCATTCCGGCGCGAGACGGAGGCAAGGTAAGTTTTATTCAGCGTAGGGAGTAGATGGATGTATTTCGTCGTCTATTCAACGTCTTGTTTCCATTCCGACTGAAGTTTGCTATGGCCAAGCATAATCTTCACATCTGGCCTCGAGGCGAGTTCATGATGATCGCATTGCCGAATCAAGACGGATCTTACACCGTCACCTTATTCGCGCCATTCAAAACTTTCGAAAGCCTCAAGACCCGCGAACAGCTGCTTCGATTTTTCCGGGAACAATTCCCAGACGCTGTACCATTGTTGGGTGAAGATAACCTTTCAAAGGACTTCTTCGGAAACAAACCCTTACCGCTCATCTCTATCAAGGTATTTCTGCATTATTTCTTTCATCCGTGTCAAATCGATGGGTCAGTACCACGAAAATTAACTCCAGTATTCACTTCACAGTGCAAACCCTTCCACGTGAAAAATTCGACCGTCATCATCGGGGATGCTGCCCACGCCATGGTTCCCTTCTACGGGCAAGGGATGAATACTGTGAGTCACTACGAACGTAACGAAGCGAGCCGGATGACCAAAATGTGGAATGCTTCTGTTGCTTTCAGGGGTTCGAGGATTGCCTCATCCTGGACAAACTCTTTGAAGAATATGATTCGGACTTGAGTAAAGTTTTGCCAGCTTTCAGCGAGGTCAGGTGTACCGATGCACACGTTATTTGCGATCTGGCCATGTACAATTACGTTGAGGTGGGTACATGGTAAACCGTGATTACCTTGCAGGATGAAATTATCGGAACTTCTACTCTTCTATGCCCCACAGCAAAAGCCTGACGAGCATCGATTTGTTGCTTACAGATGAGGGATTTGGTGAACCGAAAATCGTTCATCTTCAGAAAATATGTGGACACTGTCCTCTACTGGCTTTTTCCGAATACTTGGATACCATTGTACAACTCCGTACACTTTTCGAGAATGCCGTTCCAGAAGTGTACCGCTAATCGTGACTGGCAAGGGAAGGTAGACTCCTCTCATATCTCATTTCAATCAAGTGAATCAAATTTACAAGAAGATATGTACTGATTTCTGCATTACTGTTGACAGGTCATTGAAAGAGGCATATACTTCTTGATCTCAGTACTCTTCGCTGTATTTTTCACGATCTTCAACTGGAATCGATTGATTTAAACCTGAATAAGACCTGCTTGGATGATAAATAACGAATAATGCATTGTTATAAGTATGAAAATACCATGTGATGTATCAAATTTATTGTCCTCACCCTGCAGCAAGGCATATATCAGTAGAGTAAGAAATCTGCCTCAAGACAGCAAAAAATAGAGGAATCGACTCTAAAGTATAAATCACATATTGTTACCATCAAATCGACGGCCCCTTATGAGATACGCGTAACTTCTCGGTATCAGATGATGCCTAAATACAGAGGAGATCCCTGTTTGATTATCAGCTACCGAAAAATCACACGTTCCTTATTGGAAGCCTTCGAAAAGACGTTCCACCTGATAATCGAATAATTTCACTCAAGTGGAAAATTTGAGCAATGAATAATATTTACAAATCATAAAAAGGAATCGTAATATTTGGCATAATCAAACTTAACAATATCAGCATTAATCAATAATTTCAACGTATAATACTTAACAAATATAGCATTATATTATGCAATCGATTCCCTTTTCTCTTCTTCTTCAAATATCCCGCTATTAGTAATAACCGAAAATTTATCTGCATCCAAATCTATCTAATCGCTAAATATAACGAAATATAATTCTACGTACAATAATACATATTAAAAGAAGAAAATGAGTTAAAAATAATTAATAATTTCTGGCCAAATCGTTCACTTCGATAATTTTGATAGTTAAAAGAAGAATCGCAGAACTTTGACCTTCTGAACTTGATAACAACATCGTATTAAACTTTAAAATAGAACTGCATCGTTTCTGATTACTGCTTTCAGTCCACAAGCTCCTGCATTTCCGGGAAACAGTGGCACACTGCACTTTGCGCAATATCCTCTACAGTCCAAAATCTAGACCACTGCACTTTACTCTATAATTAAGTGAGTATTTTCTGGATCTGGCAAATACTTGTGTTTATTCGTCTCGAAAAGTTCCACCAGACTCTGAATAAACTTGGTCTGGTACTCGTCTATCTGCTCTCTCGTTGGTTCAGCGATTTTCGGCATATCAAGCGCCGCCCCGACTGCAAATAAATCAACAATTTGTCTAATGATCTGCACAGAAATATACGCACCAAGAATTCTACTCAGACTCACCGACTACAGTCACAGGCCTTCGACGAGGTACTATGCCAAACGAATACTGGAACAGTCCTCGACCAATGGGCAGTACCGGCGCGATTCCGGTCACCTTCTGGAACCGCTCTTGGGCCCATCTCAAAAATGAACCTTCGGGGTTGTCCACCTGACTGTAGAGATCAGTTTCTCCGAAGGAGAATACCGGCACCAAAGGCGCTCTGAAGAAAAATGACATTTATTGACCAACTTCATAACACCTGCACGTAAAGTGCGGGGCTTTGCACGGCAGCTTAGCGGGACGAAAGCGTCCCAAAAAACACAAAATTGTGACTTGTCCACTTGTCAACTAAAAGTTGACGTATGGGCAACTTATGACCCTGCTTTAGTCCACTAGATGTTGAAGAGTTGACATTAGGTCAAAGGTCACCATTTAATCGACTCAAGCCTATCATAGGTTGCCCTACGTCAACTTTTAGTTGGCAAGTAGTCATAGTCACAATTTTTTTCACTTTGTCATTTCCGTGAAGGAAGAGGGAATTAGACTTAACGCCGGGTTACAAAAGTGGGACAAATTTGAGACACAGAGTTTATACACTCCTCCACAAAATTAAAGGATCACCCAATGTCGGGCCTAAAAATGTTTGAGATTCAAAAAATCATAACTCGGTCGAAAATGGTCGTAGGACGAATTTTCAAAAACTGGAATACGCCCCAAAGTGTAAACTTTCCGCCATTTTTAGAAAATTGAAGCGTCGGCCATTTTTTCGAAAGTTATTGCATTTTTAATGAAAAAGCGTCAAAATGGGATACCAATATCCCAACTTTGGCGACCTCTACAGAGTGACAAAAGAATCGGAAAAAAAATCCGTTTTCACCATTGGAAAGTGCAAAATCTTATCTTTCATTTCCTTTTTTTAGATTTGAGTTCAGATTTTTTTTGCCTGAGTTATCGACATTTTTCCAAAAAATAGTTTCAAAAACTTTGACGCTTCGTAGGATGAGAACCACTTGTCGTACGGCTATGATTAAAAAACGAATTTGAAGCTTAAGATTCCCCCTTCCGAATGGATGCTTCATTTCTAAGATCCGGGCGACCGTTCCGGAACTGTCCGATTTTTAACGCGGACTTCTAAATCCCAATTGGGACAGCCTGGCGTTCTTCCGGTCCGAGCTTCTCGAAAATTATGCGATTGGTGTGGCCCTTGCGAGTATTCGCTGATCGAAAGTCTCCTCTTTCCATTGGTTTTTGGAGAATGGAGCTACGACTTTCCGTTCTCGAGTTATTCCTGTTCAAAGTGGAGATTTTGATTAATCTACGAGCGCGGTCTCACTCGAGGACTTACTGCTTCGATGCCTGGGTCTGTCAAGGACACGGTCGTATACACAGGTCCGGAAACTCCCATGGTGGGGGTGAGGTTCTTAGCGAATCTAAGTGTGTTTTCGCCAGCTGCCACGGGTGCTGAGGCGCGCTAGAAGCCTAGTACAGAGTTGGAGTATAAACAAAGTTCCTAACCTACTTTTTTGTACAGATCACAGTTTTCCTATAGTTTGTTATTAACAAATTCGATTACATAGCTTTGATAAATAAATAAATGATATGACACCTGACCGTGATTCAATGATATCAAGAAAACTACCGAAGCAGATTTCGTTAGTTTTTCATTGTTTTTCTTGGAATTTCCGATACAAATCGCTGTGTTGAAGGATATTTTCGAAATTACAACGCCAAATAAGAATTAATTGTTAGTCTATTCTTCCAAGTTTTGTGTGATGAAGATTATATAGTTGAATATTTATATCACTAGAAGAATGTGAAGAAGTTTAATCCGTATTACCAAACAATCAATTTGTTGACCTGTTGGGTTCGTGGATCTTGGGTTGGTAGGAACGATATGTCAATATCTCGTGAGAGTATGTTTACTGTATACGGGTATTTATTTTGAGCGGATTCATTAACCGGTCCATACAGTATCCCAGGTCAAACTACACTGACTTATTACTACTCTGGTAATTCTAACTCTAGCGGCAATGTACTGGGACTATAAGTATGTAGGGATACAGCACAATTTAAAATCAGTGATAGCAATTGTAAACTGCTGTTATTTATCATTAACATTGCAATAATAATATGAATAAACGGGGGGTCGCGTCACTCGGTATTTTACTAGGTTACTACCAGCGCCAGAACTTCGGCGGCCAATGCAGGAAACTTTCGAGCTTCGCTAAGAACCTTACCCCCACCATGGGAGTTTCCGGACCTGTGTATACGACCGTGGTGGATACTTAAAGTATCCTTGTGGGTCTGTGTCGCGCCGGTCGCGCGTGTGTCAGTCGAATTGAGCCGAAGTCAGTCGGAAGAAGCCGATGTCGCCTTAATTGTGGAAGTTGGAACACGGTAAGGCGACATCGGCTTCCTCCGACTGACTTCGGCTCAATTCGAATGACACACGCGCGACACGGACCCAGGCTGTCCAGGCATCGAAGCAGTGAGTCCTCGATTGAGACCGCGCTCGTAGATGAATCCAAATCTCCACTTTGAACAGGAATAACTCGAGAACGGAAAGTCGTAGCTCCATTCTCCAAAAACCAATGGAAAGAGGAGACTTTCGATCAGCGAATACTCGCAAGGGCCACACCAATCGCATAATTTTCGAGAAGCTCGGACCGGAAGAACGCCAGGCTGTCCCAATTGGGATTTAGAAGTCCGCGTTAAAAATCGGACAGTTCCGGAACGGTCGCCCGGATCTTAGAAATGAAGCATCCATTCGGAAGGGGGAATCTTAAGCTTCAAATTCGTTTTTTAATCATAGCCGTACGACAAGTGGTTCTCATCCTACGAAGCGTCAAAGTTTTTGAAACTATTTTTTTGGAAAAATGTCGATAACTCAGGCAAAAAAAATCTGAACTCAAATCTAAAAAAAGGAAATGAAAGATAAGATTTTGCACTTTCCAATGGTGAAAACGGATTTTTTTCCGATTTTTTTGTCACTCTGTAGAGGTCGCCAAAGTTGGAATATTGGTTTCCCATTTTGACGCTTTTTCATTAAAAATGCAATAACTTTCGAAAAAGTGGCCGACGCTTCAATTTTCTAAAAATGGCGGAATGTTTACACTTTGGGGCGTATTCCAGTTTTTGAAAATTCGTCCTACGACCATTTTCGACCGAGTTATGATTTTTTGAATCTCGAACATTTTTAGGCCCGACATTGGGTGATCCTTTAATTTTGTGGAGGAGTGTACATAGGGTAAAGCACCGTTTTGGGCCACCCCACCATTTGTGGCTAGTTCTAGGAGGTTGATTAATCATTTTTGGTGTTAAAATTCCATCAAATTATTCGATTACTAACATAAATATGGCTTGAAGAAAGTCTTAGATGCAGTTTTTCAGTAATAAATTTGTTATGAACCAATTTATTCGACGGTTAAAGTGTGTTATTTCCTTTTGTACCATTTCTGGCCAGCACTATTTCCACACGCGATTGATATGGCTAATGACTAATGGAACAATTGATGGCCAAGAACGGTGCATCTACCCTACGTCATTTCAGCGCATGCGCGTTGTGATTACAACAGGCGACACCAGCGCGGCGAGCGACAGCATCGGTATTAAGAACTCTGGCCCATTTTTGCCGTCACGTGGTTCATGGTCATTATTTTCGTCCCGCTACTGCCTTTAATTTCAATTTTCTATAATTACCCGTGTTTAAGGGCGATTCTCACGAATCCTTTTCTCCGTTTTATTATGACTCGATAAGTGCCTGGTTTACACTTTAAAGATTCCGAAGCACCACCGACTGCGAGAAGTGTCGCTCTTCCACCCCCAGGCACTGATACTAAACTTTCTATACTCCTGGCACTCGCACTGCAAGCACCTGAATAAAAAAAAATGTTTACATCAATTGTTTCGAGAATGCTAAGTGAGATGTTCTTCTCTTATCACGATACTTACCGAAACTGTATACAAACTCCCTGAAGAATGGCATGTTGAAATGTTGACGTAGAGTCAGCATCCGGACTCGTAATCCTGGGTAGAGTTTGTGAAATCCAAGAACATCAGTCGCAAAAGCACCGAAAGCACCGGTGCAAAGAACACCGTGAGGAAATGAACACAGTAGATAATTTTTTGAGGGATCTAAATCGGCGGTTTTTATCAATTTTATTGGAAAATAAGCGCAGAAATAGTGCCACCAGGCGTGATTCCGCATCCACAAGATCCAGGAATCGCTGTTGGAAATAATTCAAATTATACAATGCCACATGTACACATTTACAGTCGCCTGCTTTGCGATTTACTCACCTTCGACCTCCGGTCTCGCAGGCATCGAGATCGAAGAAGTAGACCCAGACGAGGTATGCGAGTACGAAGTACCGTACCACGCTGGTGTAAATAATCAATAAAGCTGTAATTACACAACATGTAAAGCCGCCAAAAGCTAGCATCATGATCCAAGCAGCTGCAGCTAAAGTTTGAAGACGCCTTCTAAGCGGCGTATTCAGCGGAGCGAACGTCACCCCGAATAATTTCATTTCGATTCTGAAATTAAAAATAATTTAAGGTTGAAATTTCGTCCTAAATCGACAGTCTTCTGCATCGCAGACTCTGTCGAACTGAACACAACGTTCGCTTGCAATTTGACTTTTTGATTATGTTTTAAAATTCAACTATTTCATATTCAAATATTTTATCACGTGTCTTTCGAATCGTAAAACTCGACTCTACAACAAAGAGAAACTATCAAAAGGTCATTGGGTGAGGCTTATTCATCGTCACCGGCAAATCTTTTATCTTCATACGCGCTAATACAGCAGCAGCCATTACTATGAATGTTGATTTATGGTAAAATGTCTTCACATTCATCTCCCATAAAGTTTTCACTCTTTTTCGATGACCATCTTCAGTATCGACGAAGTATATATCATTCATCGAATAGACAATTTATTACCTCGTTCAGATGAGAGTGTTCGAATCGATCCTTGATCCCCTTCTAGCTATTGCTGAATCGATCACTGATCAGTATGAAAGAGCGTTGTGTGAACATTCTGAAAATGCAAAAGTTATAATTTATAGTAGAAGTTAATTATTACACTCGAGATATCGAGAGCAACACTTTGTTGAACAAGTTGATACGATACTTCTGGAAACGTGAGGTTTTCCGATAATCAACTAACACGTTCCACTGCAAGCGGTATACAACACATATGAAGATAACGCACGTATCTTATCCGCAATAAAACTTCGCCATGCGACAAAGTACTTCGTGGCTAATCAAGAAACGATATCAAGTTTCACTGTATTCAAGCTGTGACATTTATTACCCTTTCATGAGAGGAAAAAGAGAACGTCTTGAAAGCAAAGTGAATCGCTACGCATGTTCTTTGGATTTGTGAACAAATTTTTTAATATTATTATAAATTTATCGCAAAAATACGAAATTTTGTATAAATTTCACAAACTTGTGTCGTAAATTCATCTTATTTGTATATTAATTTTACTAAATTGTGAATTGATTTCATAACTCCTGTATGTGAATAAAACTCCCAACACAATGTTGGAAGTTCACGAAAAACATTTTTTACAGTGTACCGTATATCGAACACGCACACACTGTGTGAATATAATTTCGACTTCACAACACATTTGATATGCAAAAATCTTGCAAAGTCGCGAGTGCAGCGTTGTCAAGTGAATCACTAGGCATGTTCCTTCTATTTACACAATTTTATGAAAGAAATAGTGGTACAGTAGAGTCTATACTCTAAATTTCGTTTGTTTTATATAATTTGTTTAATTACATACACAAATGTGGTGCTGTTCCAGATAGATTATAAAAAAAATGTTTAAGTGAACACAAAATGAACACAATACGTAAGTTACTTAGCCGTTCCATACATATTGTGGTTGAAGCTTGAAGAGACAGAAACGTTTCCAACAGTGATACGATCTTAACAACTTATCAGGCAATAATGTAACTTGCGTGACTGGTATAACTTTCTGAAAAGAGGCCATACGGAATTTAGTTCAATTCTCGATTACCTTACACCGAAATAACACACATGTGGTGCTATCACGTGTTCAGGTACACGTTTCGTCTCGATGTGTTAACGTGTTGGTCATCACGATATACGATAACGTCTCGATACCTAATTTGCTCTTCATTATTCTACACATCGTCGAAATATCCGTGGCGTGATGTCGTTGCAAGAATTTATCAACACATTGAATTGTATCCTGTTTAAGAATTGAATGACGAATTAATCGAGTGACGCAAGGGTCAGGAGGGTCACGAGTTCGTGGGTATAAATCCCCGTTAATATAATCGAGGGTAATAAAATTGGTGAAATAATAATACAATGTCGAATGAACAAAGGCGAAACCGGAATGTGTTTGGCTTACAGATCGTTTAATCCGGCGTCAATCAGGCCATACAATACATACAAGAGACGTTAAATAAACAAAGGTGAAACGACGCGTGAGTTTAAGTAGTACCACACCGTTCTACGTTTGCGAGAGTGTATAGTTGGTTGTAAAAATAGCGTATCTGCACGAGTGGCGTGATCATGGGAGAAAGTATCAGAGAGAGGAAGAAGCGAGATTAGGAAGTCTCCAAGTTTCCATTATTAAAACAAGATATAACAGAAAAAAGAACCGGTCGGAGATAAAAATAAAAGTGAAAATCTGTTAAAAAACCACTGTAAACCGGAGTTTCTCGAACAAAAGAAATCTAAACTCTGAAGGCTCGGCTGATGTTATACTCGAATCGATTTATGGTGCGTATGTGTCTATAGACGAGAGTACTTACTCGGGTCAGGTAGGGAAAAAATCAGCGAGAAAAACAATTCACTGTACGAAGATCCGGGGGTTTAGTTATGCGCTGCAGCTGCCATCCACCTGTACAGGTCGATCGGTGCCTGAGGCTTGAACAGTCGCCAGAAATCATACGATCATTTGTGATCCAAACACACGTGAGTCAGATGAAAAGAATTTAATTATATTGACTGAAAAAATAAAAAAATTGAAATTCTTTACCTCGGGTATTATTCAAGGACTTTTTCAGAGTCCTGCAGCAGACTGCTCCTGTACTTTTCAAATTTTTATTTTCAAATTTTCACTATTCTCTCTCTCATTGAATGATTGAGCTACTTTAATGGACGACGCTGAGTTTTGTGATAATTTATTGATTGAATATCGCGATGAAGTTTGAATTTTTCGTCGTTGGACCCGGTGTAACGCGTCGTAGCTCTCCGAGGAGACGTCCATAACTATACAAACGCGTGCTGGTTGAAAACACTCGAGCTGTGTGTTTCCTTGTCACGTGAGTCTGAATGCCGCAGCCGACCGACTGAAGCGAGACACATGTGATCGGAGTACGAAAGCAAAGCTCCTTGTCACCGTTACTTTTCCTTTTCCCCCATCACTTTTACTATTTCGACTAAAATCTGGTACCTACTCTCGCCATTGACGAAAGTCACGTGGTTAATTCATCGGTTGCGAATCTAGAAAGAGAAAGGAAAAAAAGAAATGAACAAATTATTCAGGATTGAGAAATCAAAATTCAGGACGACATGCGACTCACAATCAGCAACAGAATGGGTTAATAAATTTAGAAACAAATGAAAATCAACTAAATACCGAGGAGGACATGGATTACATTGTTTATCATAATTTTATCATATCTTCAATAGTGAAAAAAGATAATAAAAATGGCAGGAAACTATAAAAAAAAAAAAAAAAAATATCGAATTGAGTACTTTTCCTAATTATTTTCACTCAAATAGTTCACTCAAATTTTTACATCATTTACAGTCTGTGTATGTGAATATAAATATGAAGATGATTGTCAGAGTGAAAATTAGTCAAATTTGTTTGTTGATTTTCATTTTCATTTGCATATAATCTATCATTTAATAGAACACATAAATTTGTTTTTCTAGTAATAATCATACAACAAACAAGAAATTGATTGATGAATCTCGTCAAGCATTATTCAATCCTTTTTTGTTTTCGCAGGCATTAATTCACGGAAACAATTCCTTAGCGTATAATGATGGTATTTTTGATAATATTTTAATATATTATATGTATACCTACTATATGTATAACATAACTGCACTATACAATATAATGAACAATATTTGATTCTATTTTTCTTCTTCTTGTCTCTTTTACTCTTATTTTTTTAGTAGATTTTTGTTTCTCTTCATTTTTATTCACCATATGTTTTTGTGTCAGTTTTTTCTGTACAAATCTATATAGTTTCCTGCAACAACACTCCTTTCAACGCATGTATAAAACTCACATTATCTTCGTCTCAACACGTATCGTAGGTATATATAAGTAATATTATAACAAACGATATATAACATAATATTGTAGCCATGAGAAACGTAACACGTCGATTCATGTTACGCATGTACTATCCTTATATTCTTATGTATTACTACATATTCATTTCACCTTGATATAGCTGATGTATTCAAATAAAATACTTGCGATTGATGATTGATTATACTCATTCGTTTGCACTATTATAATGTTTATATTGATTCACCTAAGGTCATAATTATCATGAATTGTCGGCTTATTTTGTTATACATGTATTTAGACTGAAATGAAAAT
Organism: Euura lappo; assembly: GCA_018257835.1. NCBI lineage: Eukaryota > Metazoa > Arthropoda > Insecta > Hymenoptera > Tenthredinidae > Euura > Euura lappo. The sequence continues at coordinate 28,042 of JAEUYN010001729.1, forward strand.
CCTAATGTTACAGATTATGTCATCATGTTACAAAATATTTATTCAATAATAATTATAGTTCCATCATCTGTCATTAGTTTCTTGTTTTATTGGAATAAACTGGTACCCAACACCAGATAAACCAGTTTTTGCCTCCTTTATACTATCATTCCGCGTACTCTGTAACTGCAGACACACAGCCTCAGAGTAAAGTCTGAGAATCTGTTCGATTGACGTTTAAAAATATCAATTAGAGGTTGAATAACTTGCATCATTGCCTGAAACCATTCCAATTAGAAATTATAATATATCATCAACTAGGAAAAATATACTATGGGAATAGATGCATATTATTTTGTCTCTTCTTCTGAACTGCAGAATATTTATAATTCATGATTGTGTGAACACTTTATTTTTTGTTTTTTGTATTTTCATTTACACAATTGAATATAATTCGGTCTATCAATTATGATAATATTAACTGTAACAGGGTTCTTAGCGACGCTTGTATACATCTTTTATCTTTAGGTTCATGAAAACTTATCGTCGGGGGGCGAGGTTCGATCGTATTGAATATTCATTTATACATAGCGAAATAAGTGCACACGGATTTTTGTACTGGCGTGTGTTCAAATGCGTCCTGATTAGGGGATTCAAAATATACAATATGATTATATATTCTTTCATTTATATATATATATATATATATATTATTTTTCTTGTTTAATTTCATAAAAATAATTGCTCAACATTTTTTTCATATATTTTGTTTTGTTTATATCTTCTGATCATTCATCAATTTTTTTCTGGCTTACTGCACAATTCAGTAATTTGCGTAAGAACGAGATTTTCATTAAACTCTGGTCCGCAAGATCGATATTTATATATAATTTTTTTGTTACTTCAATTTGTTGTTTTCTAATATGATCGCCATTTATATACAAGTTTATTAGAAGGCCAAGGCTGGTCCGATACTCGCATCCGTTCGAATTATGGCATTCATATATAATATTAGATATTATTTTTCAAAAAATTGTACAACCAATCACGATAAATTTGAAATACCTACTTACCTACTTTACAATATTAATTTTTCACTAATTTTCTTTCCCTTGTTTCTTTATCTTAAATTTTTTATAACTCATTACCAAGATATCCGCGATCTACAATGCATTGGGTAGTCAGTGCACGCTAAACCTAATAATTTAATCTGCCTGTAAAAATTATTTCACACCGTCTATGCGTTAAATTTAATAGTTTTCAGATTTTTGTCGACCACAATAATAATATTTTCACTATAAAATAACCGCATAAGTGTAGGAAGGCAATGATTTCATTTTACGTGCCTCTACTCATACTATCCGATTACTCGAGCGTTCAGAATCGTAGTAATAATAACAATTATAAATATCATTGAGTGACGGTTTCCCATTTGATAAGGAAAGCTCGTCAGATATTCTTATTTTCATACGCGACAACACGCACAGTCGTATTCGCTCAGATTCTAATGCCGGAATCACCGGAGATTTCACATGTCATGCTGACTGTGAAAAAATAATTGAGTGAAATAATTAAAAGAACAGAAATTCGAATCCCATTGCCCAGCTACACGAAGCAGTTACGTTCTCGGATTACCAATTGAGTATCTTGTTGCTTTATTTATTTTTTCCTAAAATTTGTTGTTTTTTGTTTCGAATTTATCTCTTCTTTCTATCCACAAAACTGCAATTTATTTTCTCTATCTTTTCCTCGTAATGAATATAGATAGACTTCGAAGATTTTGTCACACTTTTTATGACATGAAAAAAAGAGTTGAATGAATGATTTGGAATGAAAATTAAAGAAACAAATCAAAGACGTACAATAATACTATTTATTCATTAATATATCGTCCGATCTATAAAATAACAATAATCCAAATAACGAATCTGATTAATATAAATTTGAGTATAAAATAAATGATAATATAATTAAACAATTTAACGATAAATATAAATACGCTATATACTGTAATATTGATTCGTATGATTCGAATTTGATAAAACTATGATAATGCAATAAAATGATAAACATAAAAATCTGATAAATTAATAAGAATGCACAAGAAAATACTCGATCTAGTCGACATATATAATTGTCAATTAACGATAATAGAAAAAAGATAAAACTACTGATGAATAACAATATTCATCGCTCTACTGATATGACGTAGTAGGAAAGCTTTTACGATTTATTGCTTCACCTGTATTCTAAACTTACAATATAAGCACAAGCCTTTCCGTGAAGGCTATCCTAAATCTAAGCTACCTAAAAACTCGACGCTTCAATAATCTCTCACAGAAAGACGTTAAATAGCAACAAAACAATTTCGATTTTACTCCAAAAATCTTATCATAATTTCTAATTGAAAAATATTATCTGTAATTCTTTCCTTTCCTTTTTTTATTTTCTTTCCTACTTCTATAATATATGTTTATCAGTATCTGATAGTGTATCAACGAATTGTTGATCTGACAACAGTTTGCGGGGGGTGAATCAATTCATAGTCAAGCTAATCTAATCTGTTATTTTATATCGGCAATGCTAATGTGATTATGAATACAAATATATAGAATTCACATATGATAGAAGCAGGTCAATAATTTCAATACTGATTATTGGCGTTTTGGCATCGAATGTTTTTCAACAACCGGTAAACGATCTGATCCCTGTTTAAAAAAAAAAAAAAAATAGAATACTTTTTTATAATCTCAATCCAAACTCTTTATGGATAATAATAAATCGATAATAATAGAGAAAAAAAAATCGTGTTAAAAAATTCCAACTACGTGCATACTCTCGTACGGCAGGGTTAATAGGGAATCATTATTTTCTGTGGAATTATTATATACGGATATAAATTTCAATTTATACACTTAAAACTAGTTAAAGTTACAATTTTTTTTCTATTCCTAACAATTTCCTCAATGATTGTTACGTCAAATATGAAATAAACATCTCACTTTCGCTCCTGCCATTCTATAAACGTCAACGATTCAGGTAAGTATCATTCAATATTTCATACTTACTTCTATCATAAAATAGACGATCAAAAGAAAACAAACATTTTTTAACAAACTATTTCTCGCATTCTTCGATCGACTTTCTGTCGATCGTACAATCAGTCTCTCGTCTAGTATAGGATAATTAATTATTTAATTAATCAATTAATCAATCAATTAAACCATTAATTACTAATTTATCAATATTATTATTATTGTTTAGTTATATTTCGTCGCTTCCTAAGCAGCACTATCAGCTTAACTATTAGTGGAGCTATGTTATATATCATATTATCTAATTTCTAAGCGTATTGGAAACGCTGATGCGTTATGGTATGGTGTCGTACGTAAATAGCCGATCGACGCTTCTGAACCTACGTATTTAGAATATAATATACGAATATACTAATTCTTGGTCTCTATTTATTCTTGTTGTTGTTTCCTTCTTTCCTCGGTAAATAATGAAAAAAACAAAATTGAAACGTTTATAACGAATCAACGATGAACTGGATGTGACGAAGTGGGTAACGCCGTATCTCGATCTTCAAGTTCACGTCGATAATTGCGACGATGTGTTGTACTCAGGCTGGTAATAGCGAAGACCGTTTATCTGCGTTGAATAATTAACGAGATCATTAAAATAATTGATACAAAGTAATCTTTTATCATCTAAATCTAGATACGATTCATTATTAGAATTGTATCTCTATTTCTTTGTTTATAGTACCGTCATGTCGTATTCTGTTATGTAAGCTGGTATTTCTAGCTGATCCGGCGACATAACTTCGTACAGGTATTCGACCCCGGGTAGATTATGGACCTTCTGCTTGATGGCGGGTGCCATGAAGGTAGTAAACCACCAGGTCATCATCTGCAATATGAAAAAGATAAAAATCACGAGATCTAGATTTGTCATTTTATGATATTAATTAAAAGGATCAGTTAAATACGACCAGAAGTCGAAATTGCATCGGTTAAAATGAGAGATAATTTTGATAAGCGACGATTTTTGTATTCTTTAGAGTAAACTGGAATAATAGCGTCATAAAAGAAACAAAATTCAACAATTATTTTACGTTACTTATAAGCTTGTCCCCAATCTCTGTTGATTTGCTTGTGACGTACGAGAAACTGAGACACATGTATGTGTATAAAAATAAATACCAGCTACGTTCGGGTATGTGTTTTAAAAATGTTCAAATATCGTAAACGATAGAGAAAAAAAAGAAGGCAAACTCTCATGACTGAGGAGTCAAATGTGTCGAGGACAGCAAACAAGCTGAAGAAACTAAATTCTAGACAATCATCAAATAGCCGTTGATGTTTTGTACTTGAAATTGATACGTAATATTTTTTTGGAAAAAATGGATCCAGTTTTTTTTTTTTTTTTTGACAGTTAATAAGTAGCTTGATTTAGTATTGTAACGTGGATCTCGGTTATACTGTGACTATTTTTAATTCACAAACACATATGTATATGTGCAAAATGCAGTAACGTTCAATTAAGGCAATTACATGAACTTCCTATTGCGTATAAACCAGACAACTCAACACGTGAGTGCGGCAAATGAATAATATTCTCATGTTGTGGATCAGTTCAAGGTTACAGAAGAAAAAGAAAAACTATATCTATGTAAAAATTGATATGTATAACAAGATTTTATCATTCTAAAATCGATAGATATAAACAAATTTACTTTATTTTTTAATCTTCTCTTTCTATTATCAACTTTCGTAGTTAAGTTCGGTAGTTTCTATTTACAAATTTAATTATCTTGTTAAATCAACAGAATAATCAACGACAGAAACGTATTTAGTATCGTATGTAGTTACGAACTTTCTAATGTAAATGACAAAGCATTAATTCAAATCCGGACAGAGACAATTCGATCATGCAACGCAAAAGGCTGGCTGCTTTTTTTCCCTTCTGTTATCTATTGTTTTTTATACTTCACTACCCACCAGTTTCTGTATCTGTGACAAACCGAGTGACTAGCTAACAGAGTGACTGGTATATAACAAATGAGATTCCATTTAATGCAGACGTATAAATATGCAAGTAACTGATATTAATATTACGATATCATTATTATTATTATTAGCATAATATTGACGCAGGGAGAAAAATTGAGTTGAATGATTTACGACCGGCCTGCATGTGATTGAGTGACAAATAGCAAGGGAAGCATTAGAGTACAAAAAAATGTATGTCTACAGTCCCCAATTTTTTTTTTTTTTTATTCTTCTACTAACCTTCGTCCAGAACGTTGGATGAATGATGTAGAATTGCTTAAGATTCTTTTTGTATCTGAAACACAAAGAGATCAAATTTAAAACATTATAAAGCGAAATAATGAAAAAAATAATAATAATTGTTCCTCATTTTGTAATCGGTCATTTTTTGTTCTATCATTCTACTATATATGCATCAATTTTCGTATCTATGTTGGTGAAATATGTACATAAACGACTGGGATAATCGATAATCGATAGTCGAGGTATAATAAGCTCCACCTAATATTGTAGGGGATGTATATATGTATATATATATATGCGAATGCTTACTTGTAAGGAAGCACGTTGTAAACTTCCCTAAGCCAGTGTAATGCCGGGTAATTGTTGCTCGTCGTCAATGTATGGAAGTAAGCAATAACGTAATCTCCCTTAACTATAGGGTCTAGGAGCTGTATTAGATACAGCAAGGCCTGAAACGTGAGAAAAGAAAAAAATTACAAACATTTTAACATAGTGTATGGATATACAAGTTTTATTGCAGTGGCCAAATCTCTTTTCTGATTAGAGAAAATAACGTTTTTCTGGATTAAAATAACGAAACTATTGCAATTCGAAAAAAAAATTAATAGAATTTGGTAATTTTTCATTTTTTAACAAATATTATATAAAAACCATCAATTCGCCAAATGTTTGCAAATCACGTGAATCCATTCTACGCTGGAGATGAATTATTTTTCAAACAGAAATGAGGAAGTTCTGTTTAAACCAAACGTTGGTCACGTATAACGAATATTTAATCATTAATTTCCAACGGACGTGACTTATTGTAATTCTCTGACAATGATTAACAAACGTTTGTACAGTAAAAATAGTCATGTACAAATAATTTATTTCCTTTTTTATCTGTAGAAAAATGAAATAAATAATCTTATCGAGAAGTTTTGCCATATGTTCAATATTAGTCCATATTCCGAAGCCTATAGAATATATTCTCAAAATACGCAGCTGCAGGCACAAAATAGTGACCTGAATACAACGTTATACGTAATTATATAGAGTTATCAACTCCACGCCAACGAGATGCTAATGAAATAATTCAGTTAACTAGTATCTCGTCACTTTGGGTTCTTGAAAGTCATTAATTTGTTTACAGAATTAGTTTTTTTTTCTTCTACAAATGAAAAACGAAAAAAAAAAAATATATATATAGATAAGAGAGCTGCTAAGTATCAATCAGCTTTCTTGACCTTTATAGAAGGCAATTTTTTTTTCTGCAAGCAGATTCTTCTTCTTTTTTTTTTGTGTAAGCAAAGAACGAAAATCCGAAAAAAAAAACCAATAATAATGATGATAATAACTGCGCGTATCTGGATCGTGTTACTTGAGCAAACTCGTTTCGTAAATTACGTCACTCTACCAACGTATAATAATATAATGACAGAATAATGGCGGAACCGTGTAAAATTCGAAATTTCATACATACAGCATGCATTCTAATATAGAGATACTAGAAAGAAAAATATTATCGATTATATTACTATAAAACCGCAACATTTTTATGAAACAAAAATATACAATAACCGCAGGAGGTGAAAGCAATCTACATCTTGACGTATCATTAAAGTCTCAATCATTATATCTCGATATAATTATATATTCAACCTGAATACGATCTACTAAATTCCAATAACTGTAACCCGTCGGCTTTAATTTCGTCACATCAAAACTGCGATCTAATTATTAGACAATCATTAATCAAGATAATCCTAATTTTCTTCTACAAGATTTTTTAATCTTTAATTTATTTATTTTTTCGTTTTTTACGCCCTGTCACCAATAGGCATGAGGGGTTCATTCTACGTAAGTAGTATGATTCGATGATAATCCATCGTGACGACCCAGTTTCTAACAACCAACCCCCCTACATTCTGCGGCACAACCTTCGAAGGGCCAAGCCTACTAGATGTTGGCCAAACGAGTGTCTGCCTCTATTTCTGGAGTTTCTATCGATCAGTAAGTGACAGAGAGAGAAAGAGAGAGAGAGAGAGCGAGAGAGATAGAGTCTCGTCGCGTCGCGTCGCAATGCTCGTCCGTTCCCCGTACCTACACTCGCGTCGCAGTGCACAGGGGGTCGTAAAATTGCAATGCTGAGGGCATTCCACCCTGCGCACACTACCCACACTCTTAATCACCTCGGGGATGAATCAGAATGCATTCTGGAAACTTTATTTTGATTTAAAGAATTTTTTTTTTTTTTAAGGGTTTTTTTTTAAGAACTTTTGACTTCATGTGATGAATAAATTTATCGATTGATTTAATTGAATAAAAAACTTGAAAACTAATTCCCTTGTTTTGAAGATTTCAGGACTGGTAGCAGTAGAGTGCTCCGAATTATGAGTGAGAAAAATGAGTTTTTTAACTCTAATAATCGACTATCTGCACTCATTGTCAGTCAGTAACTACTGCGTCAACAGGAGTTCTAATTGGATCGTCATTTTAATTTAAGCAGAATACAATATTAATTTGAAACAATTATTTGTTCAATTTTTATTAAAATATATTTTCTTTGATCATATGCGATGCAAAAAATCTTACTTCAATTCAAGTGAAAAAAATTGATATTTTTCTAAGTGCGAAGTTAAATTGTCACCAGAAAAAGTGACTCAAGTGATCGAATTTTGGAAAAAAAATATAGTTGGAAAAAGTGACTCGTTACCAGGCCTGATATTTTTGTTGGGTATATATAATGTACTGCACATTATTCGCTTTCGCACTCACCTTGTCGAGATTGATTTTGTTGAACGGAAACCATTTTCCAACGAATACAACCACGGGACGACCCTGACGGTCTGTACCGCTCTGGTAAAGGCAACCGATACCAGAAACCTCGGTGAGGTCCTCGGTCTTTGCTCTTCGCAAAAGACGCTCGTACCTGCGATTAACGGACAGACAAAGAATACAAATTATAAATTCAATAAATACTGAACAACAATTTTTTTTTCATTTTTTTTTTTTTTTCATTCGATCATGTCGGATCTTGAATGAGAAAAGTTGGATAAGAACAGCTTTATTCTGCATAAAATTCTGAACAAAAAAAAAAGTTTTTATTTTAGCGACGAAATAAATGTTTATTGCTGTTTTTCGTTCGAAATAGTATCTAGAACCAAGTCCACATCGAAATCGAGTATTTTTATAGCATCCCTCAAAATTTCCTCTAATTTGAACACTGATATACTTTTTTCTTGAGATTCTACAGCGTCGTTCTGGGCATGTGTCGTGTGTACGGAACAATCTGTTGACTCCGATATACGAAATGAAAGAAAAAAAAAAAACTGTACCTAGACTGAATTTATTGGATAATTAACGAAATTTAAATTTAAAAAATATATACTTAGAAATGACAAATTTTCTCTACAAGAGTCAGAAACTGTTCTGAATGTGTCTACTTTTGGATAAGTCACAGTATAGACTGTTCGAGTGATAAACCTTAACTTGTTGATTTTATCTTTTGCCCCCGATTTTTAGAAAGCGCGAAACAATTTGAAAACCTGGACATTCATGTACAGACAGAGAGTGAAAAAAACGAAGAAAATTATAGAATTTCAGGCATGTAATGACGATGACAAGTTTTCATTTTTATTATTATTCTACATAAGAATCCCACCTCACAAACCTTCTAGTTTTTTCCACTGACTGAATAACAACGATAAACTAATATTGTCTCTCTTATCTAACAAAAGAAAAACAAACGGTTTTCATATTGGAAAACAGTTCAAGACGATATACATAATAGTTCGACGTTTGTATCTACATTAGAACAAATATGTGTCCGAAAACAATCCGTTGTAATTTTTTAATTATTCTAGATTCCTTTTTGCATTTGTTCATTACATAGTAATTTTTTTTTTCTATCGAGGTGAAGAAACAAATTAATGTAGAAGCAGTGGAATAATGACACGAAATTTGAGTAGATTTTTCAGAAACACTAAGTTCATTGATTTTTAATTATCGAGTCTTATTAAATGGCGAATTATCATTCTGGCAGATATAATTAATCATTAGCTTCAGTGTTGGACAAATTAAGTCTGGAATATGCATACTAAGGTGTATATATACGACTTTATCTGTCAACACACACTGTTAAAAATATCCTGAAAATTCGTATGCAAACTGGAATGAAATTTACAAACCCTGGTTATTAAAGTGAAATTAATATAAAACATCTTGGAATTTCATATTTGTGTCTTAATATTCAAATAACATACTGAGTTTTCAATAACTATATCTCAATATCAATATGGTTCTATTGAATTTAATGAACTTTCTTGAAGATTCAAAGCATATCATGATTCTTTTTTAGTTTTCAGTGACTGTGTTTGAATTTTTAGTGCCGTCATTGAAAATGATAGCACATTATGAAATTTGTATGAGGGAATATAAAATTTACGGAACTGTATTCTGAAATTTAATATGCATTTGTGTTAAATTTCAAAACAGTCACAAAATGTCTCTTGCCGAACACTTAATCTGTACCCTCGGCAAAGTTGTGGGTCGAAAAATCTTGCGTTAGACTTTTGATAAGCTCTAGGAACACTTGGCTTTTGAACCAAGAGTTTTGCACGCCTTGGATAGCTCCATTTACATATCTGATTTGCCGAAAATGTTACTTCGGCATTATTGATTGAGCAACATTATTAATAAGTGCAAAGATGAAGCTCTGATTATAAACAGGTGAAAGTTGTACTGTCATTCAATAGGTAGTTTGGCGTAGTAGGTAGGGCGTGCGACTAGTAAAGCGAGCGAGCGACAGGGTCCCGGATCGAATCCCGAATGAAACCATGATAATTTTCAGGGCTAAAAATGCGTTTTAACAAAGGTATTTCATTCAATCATTAATAGTCCTTCCAATTAAAAGCGTAAAATTTTTATTTTTTGATTGATTCTGCAATATTTTATAATCTGATTCAGCAATTATTGTAGCAGTGAAAACCCATTTTCAAATGAAATGATCGTGAATTTTCAAAATGATTTTGAATTTTTAGAATGGCTTTGAATTTTCAGAATGATTTTGAATTTTCATAACATTTCTGGATTTTCAAAACTATCCTTCTCAATTTTCAATAATTTGAATGTTTGAATTTTAATGAGAAAAAGTATATGTTAATTTGCTTCACACACATTTCTATTAAATTTCATATGGAGATTTCTAACAGTGCAACACATCAGGGCTTCCTTCGACCTTGTGCGAAGGCAGCAGCCACGTGGGCTTTCCACAGAACAAATTCCAAAGCTCTACGCCCCAACCGCAACTTCCGGTTTATTCAGTGATAATAAATAGAGCCTCAATCAAACGAAACAATAATTAAAGAAAAAAAAGTTTGTAAGATCTCAGATTCATTGAAAATAAAAAAACGTAAAACAACAGACCCAAAGCACAACAGGTCCAAAATAATGACTTTTTTGATGACTGTTCTGGGATCGTATCCCGTTTCTCAGAGTAAAGAAAAAGGGGTGAAAAATCTTGTCTACGTGACTTAAGGGGTTGCATAAACCTTGAAATTTCAATCAAGTCTGAAGTCATGGCTGCCAAGAGTCAATTTTCAAACTTTCAAATGATCTTCACACAATTTTGGGAACGGATTTATTTTCTCTTCGATAGTTTCTGTGGTCTGAAATTGTTTAGTAGAGAAGCTTTTCCAAAATGAACTGTGAATTTTTACATCTTATCAAAATTGTATCGGATATTCAACGTTTTCTGAATTAAAAAAGCACTTATGCGTTACTCGTTTCGCGATAACTCGAGTAAAATAGGCCCATAAAATAGTTTGAAAAGTCCTCTTCACCCAACAGTTTGAGACCAGAAAATCTAAAATCGGTCTACCGTTAGATTTAATTTCATGCATCTCAGACAAAGATAAACAATTGTTCCCTAAATCGTGTGAAGTCCATTCGAAAGTTTTGAAAAATACTTTAGGCAGTTTTGAACACTTTTTTTTATCAATTTTAAGGTGTATGTGGTAAAACCTCCCTTGTTGAAACTCGACTTGTGGTTGACGATCGTTAAAAAAAAATACCGTAACCAATATTCGTCCATTAATCATGTTAGACCCAAGACCCAGTAGTAACAGCCCGTACCATACTCTGGCTTAGAGCTTTCACACGCTGGATGATCCCCTGCGTTGAAGCCGCCGATCCAATAAAGCGTCATCGAGTATTACAATATTAGCATTGAAAATGCTTCCGTTTTCGAATCAGTAGTGAGGTCTGTGGGATCAAATTTTGAAATGATGCAACGGAAGTGCGTAATGAAAAGTTGAATAAATAAATAAAAGATCGAAAACAATCGAACGAGGGACATTTCGGTAATGTAGATTTCACGTTGCACATGATGATTCGTAGTTTAATATTTAGCGCTTGTAAATTCAGAAATTAAGATGAAAAAATGCACGAAAACAAGATAACGAAGGACATTTTCAATGAGGGTGTCTACTCAAGGAAGGATCTAAAATTCCCTGAGAATTCCAGGATATTTTTTTTCGATTTTTCCAGGTGTGTCGAGATACGAGCTTTGTTATTATTTCGCAAAATATAGAAGATTTTTTTTTTTTTTTGTCTTATTGCAATTTAATCCAGGTTTGATATTTGCAGAATTTTGTTTCCAATTGATCACACTTTCCGAAGAATTCCCTGAGTGAACTCAATATTCCCTGAGAATTCCAGGATATTCCAGGAGAAAAAAAATTCCCTGAGATTTCCAGGATTTCCAGGTTTTTCAAGGATGTAGACACCGTGTCAATGCATCAGCTGCTGCGACATCTGTAGATTTAGTTTTTTTTATTATCGTTTAATTCTGGGTTAAAAATCCTTGAAGGAGACTCGAATTCCTCGATAGATCATGCCTCGAGATAATCGAACGACCTCATTCTGCGAAACGGATGTATGTGTATATATATAACGTCGAGTCTTCACGTACCGATCTTCGTCGTCGATAATATCGATCATAACCATGTTGTTTTTGGTCGCGTCGGCTTCGACGGCCTCCTTTTCTATAATTAGGAAATTATATCACGAGCTAAAATCGCGGCTCGAATTTAAAAACAAATGAAAAACAACTCGAGTGTTATCTCAGTCTCCTTGGTACGGAGAATTTTAATTGTTAAAAAAAAATAAGAAGAGAAATAGAGAAGATACAAATTTTACTCCGCACTGATTTTTTCAAAAAAAAAAGTGAAAACCGGGAGACGCGCGTTCCGAATAAGCACCTGCTTGTCTGACGCGTAACGGCGTACTGACTACTAAAACTCACGCGATTCGCAAGCGCCACAGCCACAGACACAACCGGCGGCGGTCCTTCGACGCTGTACAGTAGTATGAGCCGATGCGCGTCAGACGCGAGCAAACTACACATAGAATTTTTCTTACGCTGTTATATACACGCTCTGCGTTAATGGCTGAAGGCTAAAGCACGGTTTACGGATCACGGGAACAACCCCAATGAAAGAGTTCGTCTTTAGTCGATTTTTAAAGCCCCTGATTATCATTATTATTATTGTTATTAGCGGTTGTAGCGCTGGGAGAATTTATAAGGTTATCGGAAGTACGGATTAATTATTCATCAGATCTGGACGAGACCTGGGATAATTAATTAAATACCTTAATCTACATAACGAGCGCATATTAATTATGTTTGTCGGAGAAATATAGTTCGCGATGTTACATGCATTCTCTGCAGTTGACTGGTTTTTTTTTTTTTTTTGTTAAATAATAGAAACCGTATGACTTGATTGCACTTGATTCGTGTCAAAATTTGATCTATTCAATATAAAATGAAATTACACATACCTACAGGAGAAATGAACAAATAATGAAAAAAAAAAAAACGAAAGATTTTAAGACGTGAATAAAATTTGAACACGTTGGTCGATTTTCAAAATCTTTTTTTTTTTTTGCTGTAAAGAGAATTGAGCTTAAATTTCATTTTTGAAAAGCCAAGAAATTTCAATTCCTTGCTGAGATACACGATTCTGCTAAAAAAAAAAAAAAAAAAAAAAACTCTGAGCTTGCATTTCACATGTTGTCCATTAAATTTCGTTTTGACATAAACGAAAATTGAGCCTTGAGTGGTTTTCAATTTTTATTCGAAATACAGGACATGCTGTACGTTTTCCAGAGTGTTACCACTTTTGAAAGAGGAAACGAAAAATTCATTAGCGTTTCGAAAATTGAGATTCAAGTTGAATGATCGTTTTTTTTTCGGTTTTTCAGAGATATTTTGATTTTTCAAAAGCAAAATTGAAACTTTCCAACAATGAAAAAAGCTTTCTAAAATCGGTTAAAGCGTTCAGGTTTCATTCGCGTTTTGAGATGGTCTAGTTTTTTTTCTTCTGTTTTTACGCATTTTCCTTTCTCTATTTTTCAATTTTCGAAAAGTAACGGCAACTCCCTCGTCTCGAATCGAGCAAATAAAAGCTGACTGTATTTATAATCCGTTAAGTGTCACTGACGCATCCGTGACTCATGAGGCCCTGACGTTCGAGCTTTTGTATCATCCAAACGGTCGATCTCACGCGAAAAACCATTACAAGCTTTTTTATGGGAAATTTCAAGAGCTTGAAAATCGTTCCTCACGACTTTCCACCTAGAAGTAACGGTAACCGAGATATCGACGATAATAGGTAATAAGAACTGAGTTAGAATTTTCTCATCCCTCTCACCTCTTCTCTTTTGACATGAGAGACTTAGCGATTACCGCAAGCTTCGCCTCCTTGCCGATCATGGCTTTGTCTTTCCTCTTCGTCTGAGTGTTTAAATTTCTACAAAACATGTAACTGCGTAGAAAGAAAAAAAAATTTTTACGTAAACCGTGACGATATTGTTTTATTTTTTAGGCTTGATTCAAGATTGACTGCAAAATTTTTTAACTGCGATTTTTAAACTGGTATTTGGTAACTTGTTGTCAATCAATATCTGAAACTTCGTATCGAGTCACCAGTTGCTGGACAACGAACCACGAGTTCAAGATTATCCCTCGAAAGATCTGCGCGAACTGAATCTCCGGACGAAGAACCTCCAGTGGTATAACCATCGTCGAGAAGAAAACAAATATACAAAATTGTTTACAATATCTGAATACCGCGTGGGTGCACACCAGATTCCAATTCCAATTCGAGCCATTTGCCAACTGCGAATTATTAACGGGGGAGGCGATTCTCAACTTCTACGAAACGCGCAATATATACGGATAATAATATCGTTATAACTCGCACGCAACAGATTTTACGCCATGCACATCCGTATCTACGAGGTGGTTGCCCGAAATAACGAAAACACGTGAAACAAAGAAAAAGGAAACAGAAAAAAGTTGGAAAGAATCAACGACATGGTGGCCACTTTTTTTTCGGGAAAAAAAATCCCTGACTTTTCCCTGACTGGTTGATCAATTTTTCCTGACCGAAATTCTGATATTGTCTTAATTAGTGCTACAAGATAATACCCCTGATTCTTGATTTCATTTCGATGCAAATTGATTAGGAAATCCAACAATGTTGGGAAAAATAATATGTCATTTTTTTAATTTTCTTGCCGAATCATTTATGACACGTTAGCAATTTCTTTTACTTTTTCTCTGACATTTCCCGGTTTTCCCTGACCGTGGCCACCATGAATTACGTAGAAGAGTTTGAACGTTTGTGTTTCGATTATATCATGAAACAGAAAAGTGAAATAGAGACAAGAAAATAATAATCAGTTTCCAAAAATTAATAGAAAGAGGCGCGAGTTGAATTTCATTACATTTTTTTTTCATTGAAAACAGGGAATTATTCGTGATACGAATTAAATCAAGTCGTTTAATTTAGAACATTTTGTTTGAAACATTGATTATTCTAGATAATTTGTTTAGATGTTCATTTTTGTGAGTTTTTTTTTTCAATTTAATTTCTTAAACCTGTAAAAATGGACGTAATGAAATTTGCTCAAAATCCAATTTTTTTTCCCTCGAATACAGGAAGTTCTAGATTTCCAGTTACATCCGTTGTTTCGTTTCATTTCAGACTCAACATATTCAACTGGTTTATTATTCTCTGGGATTTTTTTCTCCATGGAATCACTGCATCATACATTTTTTTAATAACTCGTTCGATTTTCAATCCCGGATGTAAAAATTCAAAGTGAAACCAAGTCGCGGCTCATACGTCATTTTATTTTTTTCTGCGTCATTCTACTGTATGATCTATTGTTTTTCCATTTAGACAGTAGATTGCTTAATCTCGATACACACCGTCTCGAAAAATAAACGGTTTAATCCTGTGCTAATAAAACCTACGAAAGATTTCTTACCCAAGTATTCTATTATTCTTCAACAATTTAACGTTCATTTTTAGCATCTTCAATTCTCCCTGTACACGAAATTTTCAATTTACTCTGCGAGACTTTGAAAAAAATCACTTTTTAAAGCTTTCAACGAAGTCAAGTTTTCCGTTTCCGAGTAGAAAAATCAAAAAAGGAAAAAGAAAATGACGAAATTACAATTAAGATCCAAAGTATAAAAAAAAATGCGTGGGTTATGGGGGGGTTATTCAGACTCTGACGTCACTAGAGAATCGCGGCTCCGGTGGGAACTGTTTAGTATTGATTTTCTTGTATAGGTATAGTCGTTCAGCCAGGGTTGTGTTAGGTCGGAAGTTGCTAGCGAATCCTGTGCGAGAGCCCCCTGCGAAGATTGCGAAGCAAGGTAATCAAGGAACAGCTGCCGTGTTGCGAATCACGGCTTTCAATATCCGGAGGAACACCGCGGGTGGGGATTTATTCCTCTCTCTCTTCATGTGTCGCGTCTCATATTATCGGAGAAACTTTCAGGCTTAGGATATAATTCCCAGGTGACACCCACTCAACGCATTTCGTCGATCAATTCGAAACTGATTTGCAGTTTTTATGATTTCCGAATTCGCTGAAACGCGGATATCCCATCAATTTTCGTTATATTTTATCCGAAGAAAAAGTGAAAAAGTACTGATAAGAAAATTGATGAAAACGTATTGAATACTTTTCTCATATTCCGTTTTCTTTCCTCAAACGTTTTATTTATTCATAAATTCAGAAATACCAAGTTGAAATGATTTTTGAATATAAAAAATTCTATATCCTCGACTTTGTATTCTTTTTCTTTATATTTTATCAGAAATTGAGAAAGAAGAATTCAATTTTTCAAATTTTCAGACAAATTTGATTCTTTAGAAAAATTCAAAAAAAAAAAAAAAAGAACGAAGATATTATTTCAAGAAAACCTATATCAGCAAAAAATTTCACTCATATGAAGTTTCAAATTAATTTTCAAAGAAAAGTACCTATTTTTCTCATTTGAAGGAATCTATGACAAAATCGAAAAAACAAAAATCCACAAATTGTGAATATCAAGAGATAAAAAAAGGATTTTTCAATCAAATTTTCAAATACTATATTTTTGAAGGACACAGATTCTCAAGAATTTTTTAAAAATATTGTTCTTCGATTTTCGGTCAACTTTGCCCCAATTTCTCATTTAAACTGGAGTGAATTTTGATTGATGGAGTTTGTTGTCGGGATTCGAGTTGTAGAATAAATATTTTCAAAAATTAATGAATTCTGGTGAAACTGATGATCGAAAAATGGTGTCAAAACCGAACCTATATATAACCGAAGCGGATCTGCATTTGCGTAAAGAATATAAACGATTTATATATAGAAGGTCTAGCCATCGTCTATAACGTAATTTAAATGCTTTTATGAGTTGTATCTTTGGCTTTCAGGTATAAGTATAGATATAGGATGTTTATAATAATATCCGGTCATGTTTTTTGACCCATTTACAAAATTTATCGTTCAAAAATTTCAGAATATCAAATTCAGAATTCTATTTCCACATTGTATATATTTACACCCTTATATAGTTTATACAAAATCTTCATGATTCATAAACCCAGTTAATCCAAATCTACACAATAAATCAAACCGAGACACGAACTCAAAAAGGAACGAATCCGTGTTACTCTAATCGAAAATAAATCATCTCATTCGTGGAAACGGTTTCCAGAAATAGAATTCAATCCCTTCGTCCCAAGGAAAATAAGAACAGCAAGAAAAACCTCCCACTTTTTTTTTATATCGATCTCAGATAGCCACAGACAGTGTTCTAACAGTTTTTTCATTAGACGAGGGAGAAAGAAACGACGAGCCAAGCTTTTTTTCAAGGTAATCATCTGGCCAAAGAGAGATGAAGTGAAACGGTTGAAAAAAGTTTGTAAGAAGGCTCAAGGTCTTCAAATATTTGAAGCACGTTCTGATTTATCGTCGTGAACAAATCTTGACGTAGACTCGAGTGAAAAAAAAAAAAAAAAGTGAAAAAAAAATCAATTTTTGAGTCTTCAGAGAAATAGAATTTTTTTAATAACGAAGAGGAAGAAAGAACAGAGGAAAGAGAGACGTGATAAAATTAAAGAAAATTAATACATATAATCTTGAAAGCCTACAATCAATATTCTGTGGAAAGATATCGCAGGCTTATCAAAAGCGTATCATAAAATCTTTGATGATTTATTCGAATGACGCAAATTACGCGAACGACGTAGGTAACTTGAAGAATATGAAACATTAGATTTTTAATCGTAAGATTTTTACAAAATCCCATACAACTTTCATCTGACTTAAGTAATTAAGTGAAGATTGTGTAAATTTCGAAATTTAATTGAGAGAATAAAAAGCTTTGAAGCACAATGACGAGTGAAATGATTGCAATACCAGATTCGAGTCGAGAGAATACCGGATAATGATGATAATTTTGTGAGTCAAGTCAATTAAAGAGTACAAATTTGCTGAGGAATCATCTCGTCTTAAGTGATGAGAGGTGTTATTATAGAACAAGGAGTGATCGGAAGATCTCTTTAATAAATTTGCGTCACAGAATCATATTGCGGATTTTTCTTATCTTGATTTGACGTCAAACTAGACTCTAAGAGGATAAATCTTAATTTGTAGAATTTATAATTGTGCTATGGTGTAAAACATCAGGCAATGAAATTGAAACGATGCCAGTTTCGAGGCAACTATGAACAACAAAATATTAGAGTGCAGTTTTATCCTAAAGTCCTAAAAAAAGGAGAATAATTCAGTCCAAAATCAACGGTGAGTCCGAAAATTTTTAATTTTTTCTCTAGATCAAAATAGTTTAAGACGATTTTTTCAAAACGATCGAATTCTCGTTCTTGAAATCACAAAAAACAAAGTTCAATCCAAAATTCTATTCAGTCATTTTGAAAAAGTAACTTTTCATTCCCAGGAAAACTGTGAAGGTACTAAAGAAATTATTTTTCAACAGAATTTTTATTTGTATTTTTTTTTTCTTTTATCATGACAATTTTCAAAGTAAAAAATCGACTTTCAACAAAAATTCGATAAAACTTTTCTCGAGGACGCCTTCAATTTTAGAGCTTGAAACACGGTGGCCAATAAATAAAACGAGAATAAAATTTAAAAAAACTAGTTTTCCCTGACTTTTCTGAAACAGATGTTGATTTCTTGGATTTTTTGCTGCTGATTTCCAGGTATGAAATAAAAGTTTCTAAATTTAATCATTGAAAATCTGCCATTAAATGTGCAAAACAATTATGAATGAGTCACCCTAGTACTAATGGAAATAACTGATAAAAATCTCGTCGGGTTGTATAAAATAATAATAAATTAGTGGCAAAGTGCCAAAAAAAAAAACTGATTTTTTTTTTTTTTTTTTAGATAACTTTTAATAATAGATTATTTGGTCCGATTCGTTGAAACCTTTTTCAAGCATGCAGGTATTATAAAGTAAACCGGATATCCAAAAATTCTTGCTTTGATCTAAGCCTCGATGATAAATGATGAAAATGAAACCACCGATGAAGAATAATTTTGTCCTTAAGTCAAGGTGAAAATCGGTCCATCAATCGTTAGAAATTATTTATTCATCAGTCTATGCAATTGCCTCTTTGAACTGTGAAAAATGTAGGAGAAAAAATTGTGTTTTAAAAGAATTTACGATGTTTTTAAACGAGAAGGAATCAAGATCCTCAGTTTACTTATAAAATACCGATAGGTGTAAAAATTCACAAACTCATAAAAGTCGTACGCGACTCTATTGGTGTCGTTAAGAAAAAAAAAACATCGCAGTTCAAGAACGTTTGCAATAAATTCGCGTAAACATGCGTGAAAAAATTCAAAATAAATAGCGACGGTGTCCTTCGAAAGGTTCAAAAATAGCAGAGACCAATTTAAGAACTGTTTTCACCGTATCCGATGCTTTTTAACATTTCAGACGCTTCTCAACTTGGCGGACCGGTGTCCGGTGCGAATGAATGAAACACAAAGTCACAATGTGTGGAACTTGATACGTAACTCGAGTTCACTAAAAACTACTTACCGCTCCTTTTGTTGCATTTGCTTGAGCATTATGTCAGCTAGCGGATCGGCGAGAGGCCTCTCACCGAGAAGCCGCTGCCTGTCCAAGTCCCCCTGCATCTGTGTAAAGGCGTGCTCCCCCAGGCTAACCGAAGTCTCTAGTTGACTCGATATTTCTACAGTTTCATCCTCTGAAATAAATGTAATTAGAATATAAGAATTAATATGGTAATTAAATCGTGGGACTAAATAATTAATTGCGAAGATTCTTGCTTTATCGAGTCTCGCAAGCTCATTTGGCTCCAAACATTGTGATAATCTTGATTATTTTTTAATCATTCTAGACGAATGATCGGAGAAATGAGTCAATTTCAAGTTCCTATGTAATGTCTGATGACCAGAGAGGATCGGAAGGTCATGGAATTGCATCGACAGGATGTCTACTCAAGTCTGGATCTAAGATTCCCTGAATTTCAAAGGTGTTTCTTCGGTCAATTTCGTATAATTCTTTTTCTTTTGCAATTTAATACTGGTTCTAGGTTTGCAAGAGAAAAAAAAAAGAAAAAAATTGATCACTCTTAGAAAAATTCTCTGAGTGATCCCAAAATTCCCTGAGAATCCAGGATATTCGAGGGGAAAAGAAATTCCCTGAGATTTCCAGGAATTCCTGGTTTTTCAAGGAGGTAGGGACACTCTGATTGAATATTTTTGATTATTGAAACAAAGCCAATACCGGATCTTTGGAGACGAAAATTTTTTTACAATCTAAGAAATATTTCATAATTTCACTATCGCTAAGTTTTTTTTTTCAGATTCAATACTGCCACACATTTTTATTTGAGACTAAAGTAGTTAAAAGTAGTTAAAAGTAGTCAAAAGTTAAAAATTTAATAGAAAAATGAGACAATGGGACCCAAATATTGAAATTTTTAGAGATATCATGGAAAGCGAATACTTTTATGAAATTACATGAATCTGTACTGCGTCATGCTAATCATGAAGCTTGAAACGTTTGGCAGCTACCTTCAGCTTCGTCATTTCTTCAACAGGGATTTTTTTTACCAATTTTTTGAAAACACAAAAATGAATCCTCGATGAGCATACGCTTCAAATTCATCAAAATTGAATGTAATAAAAAGGAACAAACTTCCCACAGTAAACATCCGGTAACATCATGTTTAAATTTATCCTTCTATGTACTTCGTGTATCTCGTTGTTGAATGAATGGATCTAGAATCGACGTTTTCAATATTTCATCGACAAGTTTCTCGCCTGCGTCAGAAACTATCAATCTGATTAAAACCAATAAATAGTAATTTTGCTATCTCTTATATCTATAAGAGATTAGTAACAGAGAATAGAATTTATTGAGATTCGAGGAGATACTTTGAGGACAGAAAATAATCTTCTAACAAAAGACATTGGAATTCATATTAATTTCAATAAAAGTAGGTAGGTAATCAGGTACTTTTGAACGATAATAATGTGAAACAGCGTTGATTCTTCTACACGACTTCAATTGACTAGATATCGATCAAAGTATTCGCAGCAATAAACATTATATTTGCGAATGCTTCTTTTGAAAGTGAGAACACAAATTCAATTTTCTAATCCACCTTCTGGATCCTCAATTCTATTGGGTTTGATTCTGGAACATAAGATTCATATTTTTTTAAACTTATTTGGGGGTCGTCGAAACGAACTAAAGTCATCAGCTTCTAATCATTTCAATCAAGCATGATATCAATAATACCTGATTTGAATTGAACCTTCTTTGTTCCATGCCTATTGTTGCGACTTTCAGACATAATATCCACATTCTTCGAACAATCAATTATACGCTGAAGCGAAATGGTGTGAGTTTTCGAGGCTTGGGACGCAGTTTGATATTCATCGGGTGAAATATCCAAGTCTTTTAAACTGTCGAGTGGAATATCGCAATCCTCAGGCGACCCGTTCGCCTCTTTATACCGATCCACCAATTCGTTATACGTCAAAGGTAAATTGTTACCTTCTTTCAAACCGCTATAATTCATACCCGAGTAATTCAAGTCTCTAGAATGACCCGCCTCTGTACTTGCTTTCGCGCCATCTAATAAATTTCCAGGAGAAATGACGACTCCTTTAGAAACTCCGGCGATTTCTACACTCTCGGACATTTTGTACGAACAATAATTATCTGGCTATTCTTAACGCGCAGTTTAAACGCGGATTTATAACTGGTATATCCCCTCGGGATTGGATAACTTTTATAAAGCCTTTATCTTATCAGTGTGTAATCAATAGATTGATAAAACATGACGAATCTGTACGTCAGCCTAGATATCGAGGCTACACTCGTTGCGACAGGGATTCGACGGTGATTTCATAAATAAAAATGATAATTTTTTCAATCAGCTCAGAGTGAATATGATCAAATTTGTTGATTATCAGATGGATTACCATGGAGGGCGTGTTGTGGATTGTCAATAATTCTGATCTGACGATCTGGCAGTAGCGGTTCTCCGTCCAGTCCACCGACGTCGCTCGGTAATTGCCAACGAGCGTTTTCCTGCTCCGCTGGATTTCGAGGAAAATATAGAGGTAAGAGCACCTCGTATATTCCCAGGTCACAAGACTCCAATACGAATACTATGCAGTTAATCGAATCGCTGTATTGCTCCAGAAATCTCCTCACCGTTCCTGGTAAAGTAGAAGTATTCAAGAATTTCATTTCGTTTCGGAATCGCCTTAGTGTTTATTTTATAACGAAAAGAAGTATCATGAAATAACTTCCAAATAAAAATTCAAATTGTTCAAATGACAAAAAAATATTCTTTCGAGACATATGATTAAACTTTGAAGGCAAAAATTTCTATATAATCTGAATGGTCTGTGGAGCGAATAGAAACAAAGGCAACGTTATGTTAATTGATCAATTGATTATATCTTACGTCGATGTACTTACTGAGTGCAATATGCGCTCCTGCGTCGGGAGGATAATTTCGTCTTACGGAATTGATAACTGGCAACGCTATACTGTGTAATCCGAGCTCCCTCGCTTTGTGTAAAACATTTCTGAAACGATTTAAAACTCGCTATTAGTATTCTTAGGATTCAAAGAGTTGTGCGAAGGCGAATATTTGAGAAGGCGGAGTTTTGAACGAGCGAAAACTTTCCACCCGTTACTTCTGACCGTGTACAAACGTACCTGTAACAATAATGTAAGGTATTTTGAGCAGCAGTCTGATACTTGATGTTGTAGACGGGACCAACTGTGTGGATAATATAACGAGCCGGTAGTTTATGACCCTGTGTAGTCCGAACTTCCCCCGTCTTACATTCTGCGAAATGGATAAGAACAAACATTAACATCAGATTGGCAACAGACAATGCCTCAAGTACGTTGATTCGAACAACTACGACCGACTGTTCATGCGATTACGATCCACCATCAAGGATCAATCAACCGCTGAATAAATACACATAAACTTCTGTACAGCTAAAACTACTAATGAAACCTGAGGCCAGGGCGCAGTATCCGCGAGCGAATTTTGGAAGTCTGGAATTCTTACTTTCGCTTCGACATGGGATACGAGAATATAATTCTAAAACGTTCAGCTTTTGGTTGGTCCGCGCTGGCTCCCAAGGAGCTTCGTACGCTCGAGCCAGTACTTTTCTGAATAACAGTATACGCGATGATCGAATACTGAATATTAATCAAAGTGACTTACTCGCGGAATAAGACAAATTAGCGAAAATATTTGGGAAGAAAGAAATCTAAAAATTGTAAACGAAAGCTCTGATATCAATATTTCAATTCAAAGTCCTTTCGAATGAAGAAAGATTCATCAGATTTGATAGATTTTCTTCTTCCTTCGCTCATTTCGTTCGGTCAATTATTTCCTACAAATTTTTTTCCATTCATACTGAGATAATTAGTCAAGATTATTACAAAATGGTGTCACAGTGTCGACAAAATCTTAGGGAATTTGTAATAGAACAAAATGAGCCAAGGTAGAACGAAATCGAGCAAATTGAGTAAATTTTACCTCATTTTAAGAGTTTAAATCAGAAAATTTTAGGCAATTAGGTAAGCGAAACTAATCAATATAGACCGTTTGATTCTAGCTTATGATATTGAAGAGAGTAAGGAATTTTTGAGGGCTCGTGATGCTGAAACTGATTCGTGATGCCATAAATGAAGACTGAGAGACGATTTTTTTTCTCCGTCTTGTAAAAAAAATTAGGTATTTGGAAAATTTATACATTTTCAGCGTTTTCCTGCGTACTAAAGATCCTAAAATTAATTTTTTTTACAATATAGATATCGAATTTTGGCTCTACCACCTCGTAGAATAATAGCTTTGTGCATACCTCCTCAAATTGTTATCAAAATCAGTCGAGCGGTTATCGATATTTCATATACGCAGTCATAATGTTTACACAGACCCAAGTTTCGAGCCTTCATAACTTATCTGTATATGTGAGAATATCAGATCATTAATTTTTTTCGCAAGTACTAAGGTGATGAAATTTAAACCAAAATCATTTCTCTATCTTCATTCATCGCTTCACGAACCGATTTAACGTTAACATAACGTTAGTTGAGCTTCTAGGAAATAGATTTGGAAAAAAAAACTGAGTTATACATGTTTTTTTAATTTCCATTTGATTTATCAACGACTTAGAACAATCCTCTTGTATGTTAGAGAAAATCAACTAACGATCACATGTGAAATCCGTTCTCTAGAAGCTCGGTTAATAATGAAATGTAGAATCGATCGCAATAATGGTTGCGGACAAATCGTGTCCCCCGTTTTCTCGAAGACTAGATTTCATCGGCGTCTAGTGCCCACAATTCTATTTCTTTGCAAACCCCTCGAATCTCTGACAAACTAGAATGCGATCATAGATTCTTTGCGACTGATATCATAGATAATTAAAGTGGGTATTAAAGGCAAGAAAAACCGGCCACAAAATCAGTACGAAAAAAACAGGTTTCATTACGCAGTTAAAGACCTTTGTGACGTAAGAATTTCCGAGGAACTAATAAAAACTGTGTAAGAAAAATAGCAGAGACACTCTTAGCCGTCTACGAGGCTGTGAGTCTGTTTCAGTCTCCACCTTTAACTTCGTCGTAAATTTCTTCCTTCAGAGCTGATCCGGCGCGAGCGAATATCAGCTGGCACGTAGAATTGTTGTCATCCATTGACTCGTTTGTAGAATTTACAACGGCGTCCACTTGGAGTACGGAAATATCTCCGGACCTGAAAGCAATTTGGAAATGATAACATTGTGAAGAAAATAGTTTTTAAAATATAACAATACCCTCAATTTCGATAGTTACCGTCAACGAAAGCATGCAACGAAATAAAACTAAATTACCATAGCGCAATTTTGTTGTTGAGTAACGGCTGGCAGGGAAATGGGCTCGCCGAATGATGCGAAGGCTCGCCTTGCGCGTTGTTCGAATAATCTGTGAACCGGTGTTGAATGGGATAGTCCGCCCATTTTTTCAACGTCCCAAGCTCCACGACTTCCGGAGCCATTCCCAATGGTTCCATCAGCCTCATTCAGCTGGAAAAAAACCATACGATAACAAAACATCATTCAGAATCTAGGATAATCGAACGACATTCCAAATCGCAGCAAAAAATACAACAATTTTCGCTGGGATCTGCAGGAAGAGACGCTTCTTTTTTTTTATTTGTAAGTAATACCGTAGGTTCAGAGCAAATTTTTCTTTTGTCTAGGCTACGAGATAATTAGAGCTAAATATACGGATAACAGTGTAAAGTTTGAAATCGGATGTCATAAATTTTAGATGGAATGACTGAGAACCGAGGTAGCGAACGAGTCCTATTGGGATTTCGCATGCTCCGTTCGGTTTAATATTGTCGTGATGAATGGGAAGAAAAAAAAGAATATTAGGTCGTATTTACCTAGTTTGAATGGAACTAAAATTGAAGACGATAGGATGGACTGAAATTCTAACTCGGTTCAGCGTCAGCCATAATAATTGTAAAAGAACACTGAAACTCGATTGCAATTATCATTATCAACGACGAAGAGAAAATATAAGCCTGATCATATCGAATTACACTAATTTATACACGTATGAAAATTGTTAAAATGATATATACATTTTGTTTTTATTCTTCAATTGCTTTCATTTTATTCTTTATGCATATTATAGGAATTTAGTAAATGAAAATATCAACAGTTAACGAGTAAATAGAGATCCTAGAGTGTAAATTGTTACGGACAAAGCGAAGTTCGCCACGACGAGTGATATTTTTGGAATGGTTTTAGAGTTCGTTTTCCGCTATCGCATAACAGAATTTATTTACTGCATAGTACGATGCGCTGTGAAGTAAATTTTTCCTGTGCGTAGAAGAAGATCCTTGAGAAATTGACTACTTATTATAAGAAATATAGAAAATTTTACTCTGCGCACATCGATTTTCAGTGTTTCTAGAGTGAATTCCTCATCATCCTGAGTTTTTCGATGGGAATTAATATTCTTAGAACTGTTTTCTGTTACGTTACTCTTTCCGTGACTATAAATAATCAAGCGAGCGAGTGAGAAGCATACAAAATCCACTGGAACGAACCCATCGAGTGAATTAGCTAATCGTTACGATACCTATTTTCACGTCAGAATATCTAAGGTCGTTGCAATTAGACCGACGGATGACTGACAGGTTTTTTACTACATATATATATATACATGTGTGATAAATTCAATAAAATCTTTTCTCCCTAATTTATGCTGTGAATATTCACAATAAAATATATTTCCACCACATGTGATAATCATATCTTCTTTTGTTTAATAATTATTAACTCTAGAGTTGATTAGTTGGTTGGTTAGCCCTAACCTAACCTAAAATTCGAACTGTCAAACGACAGCAGACGATAAGAGAACAGCTGTTGGCGGGCAATGGCGTCGCAGCAGTTCTCAATTCGTCGAAGGGGCTTCGCGTTCAGAGGACACGAGAAATCAATACGATAGCGACTGTTTTTTTATTCTTTCTTTTTATCACTTTCAATTTTATTTTGATAATATATTATTAGCGATACGAGAATGACACAAGATTGAAGATAAGGATCAATGCTGGAAAGGAACGAAGCTGAAATAAATTCATTCAAACCCTGTGATTCTAAATAGCGAGAAAGCAGTGAAATAACGGAACCGCGCTTTCAGGGGAATCCCCGAAATATTTAACACGTGAAAATTTCTACTATATTGTAGTACGAATTTTATATTTAATTATTGAAAGATTATAGTAATATTTTTGACAATTTTTTTCCTTTTTCCAAGAAATTTTCTTAATTATGGTTAAATAATTTTTCATCAAATATGTTAAATTTTTATTTAGCAAAAAAAATTGTATTCGTCCCGCGATGAAATCATTCTGAGACTGGACGAGGCGTACAAACAAAAAGGTCATAGGGTGGTTCAATTTTTTTTTTTCAATTATAATTTGAAAAGCAGATTTTTTTCAGTCTTATCGTTTTATCCCCAGTCGTAGGTAACTTTAATGTTTTTCGATTTTTATTCTGTTGGTTTCTGTCCTGTTAAAAATAATTCAAAGCTTGCCATGAGTTTTAATGAAAATTTGTCAATTTATTCATTACTCGAATAATATTTAATAATATGTAATATTTGTAATTTAGAAAACTGAACCCTTCATTTTTTGTTTCCACGTCAATTACCACGATTATCATATCCTGACACATTTTTATATATTCTTTTAGCGATTTGCGACTCTGTATCCTTTTTATTAATTTATTCATAATATTCTGTTCATCTTCGTTAATTTTTCTTCATAACAAAAATTAAAAACAATAAAACTATCAACGAATTTGGATGAAAATTCACATTGTTTCTTCATACAAACAGAAAAAAAAAATGAACAAAAAAATTTATAACTCTACACGACCCAATGAAAAAATACCTGATCTGTTCAATAAAAAATTTACAATATTCTGTATGTATGAAAAGAGTGAATAAAAAAGAAAAAAAAAATTCGCAGTAAAATTTCATAGAAAGTTACAATTTTCACCGAGATAAATAAAAAGTGAAAGAATATTGTCGAATTATATATTATTCAGTCTCTAGCGAATAGAAAATTCTACAATAATAACTCAAACAATAAAAAGAAGCCATCATAATAATGATAACAATGAACGCTAGACCGTAGAATAATTCAAGAGAGATGAATTCGCAAGGTGAGATTGGGGTAGAATGGAGAAGTCGCAGACTCCCCCTAAGATCTTTGGGGATATGAATTATTTTAGTAGTTTTGAATAATTACGAGAGAATAGTGGGAGCAGAAAAAGCGAGAGAGCGCGAAGATCCTCGTTGTTTGATAAGGCAGGTAGGTAGGCACATCATAAATTCTAGAAGGATACGGACATGTACGAGCTTCGAGGATGGCGTAGTCGTAAGCCGAATTGAGATCGTAAAACAGTAGGGCTATACTTTATTTCTGTAGATAGTTATAACTATTTAATCGACCTGGATTCGGCGATATTCCCAACCTACTCAAGGACCCATGGAGCCATGGAGCCAAGGAGACGAGGAATCGAGGAGCCAGGGGTTTGGCGCCGGGCGCCGTCTCGTCGAGCATCGAACTAAACTCCGAGAGTCTTTTCCATCGCGAAATAGAATCCAGAGGATTTTTAACGATTATACCTACCATGATTTCCCCATTTCGATGTACATAATAGAGATTCGCTCGCTTCGAATGACCTAAATTATCGCGACAGTTGCATCGCGACTTGCAGTAAGATTAAAATCATAAGAATGATAAGTCCGAACAAAGCTGAGATAACGATTATTGAACGAGGCACTGATAACATCGGAGATGGACTGGAAATAATATTTTCAGTTTTCATACGAGTGAAAAACTGTTTTTTCTTCTTCTTTTTACTAATTTCACATCACGAACTATTAACATACATAAATATATGTAATGTAGAAGCTGCTTTGATCTTGTAATGTAGAGTAGCTCGAAATAATTAGTTCGTTTTTTCTTTTTCGTTAAAAATGATAATCACTAAAATTACCGGCAATTAAATTCTAGCGTTTTTGCAGTATATGGATATACCTTAGCATTGGTGACGTCACAACGTAGTAATTTTCGATCCGTTGTATCTCCTTCAATTTTGTTTCAATTAAGAAAAGAAAAAATATGACTTAATTATTTTTCTCGCAAACTACTAATATATGAAATTAAAAGAATATAAAACTAGAATACTTCACTGATGAGTGAAGTTTGAAAAAAAAGATTCCTTATTCTCTTTTCCTTTTTTTTCCATATTGTTATTTTCGATTCTTGAAAATCCCGCTCAGGTGATTAGAATAATAACGGTGTCGAAATTTATACTAGTTTTTAGGTAATTTATTTATTTCTTTTATAGGTTTGGGTGAAACAAAAATTTGTTCTTCTATGTTATCGTTCAAAATTGCCTGCAGAATGATGATCTATTCGGGTTTTTTTTCGCACTTCAAAGATTTCTGAATCTCTTTAATTTTTTGTTATTTACTTCTTAAATATTTTTTTGATAACTCAAATATGTGATTTTTTTTCTACACTATATAACCGCTGAATTGAATTCTGAAATAGAATTCCAATGTATTCTTATATTCGTAGAATAAGATGATGTTCTATGCAGGCAGCAGATGTTTGCGAACGAGCAGGCGTTACCTTGCATAACATCGATTTTCGCGTTATATATGGACATATGTATGTACAACCTTCTATGCTAGTATCTATACAAGGTACTTTTTTACCACCATTATTTCAATCTCAGAGGCTAATTGTGGGGATTTTTTTTCTTCATATCTTAATTCAGGGGGAAACGAATCGCGTTGTATGTCTTATAAAATATAATTGAAAGGCAGCCCAACCGAAAACTTGGATCTTCAAGTTTTTTTTTTCACCTTTTTCCTCGCATCTTGAGATAAAAAAAAAATTGAATCGGATCCAGTTTCTAGGTTCCACGAATAAAATTTTTTGATCTAAAGAATTAGACATTTTGAATTCTAATTCAGAACAAAAACAGCACGAATCAAATAATCAGTATATCAATATAGCAAAGAATAATTATTCTACGACCGATAGTCAGGTTTTTTGAAAGAGTTTGAATGAAAAAGCTCAATACATTTCACATTTTAGGTAAATTGGTACGAATATTGCAATATTTTGAACAGGAATAACTTTCATATTTTTGATCTACTTTCTCATCCAATAATTTGGTAATTAGGATTGATGAAAAACTCGGTGCGTCTGATTGAAATTTTTGATCGAATTTTTATTTTCAATTATGCATAATTTCGTTAATTTCTTCATCTTAATCTCAAAGTAGGTACCCATAACAACATATGGTATAATCATGATCATGGCCTCTATATCTGCGTCAAACCAAGGTGCAAATAACTCAAAATTTCCAGGTTGAAAATAATGAACATTAATTTCTTCAATTCAACTCAATGTTCTTGAAACGAAATAGTATATTTCGATACTAGAGCGAAAAATTTTTTTTGACACGAGTGAGAGGTCTGTCGCCCGAGCGAAGCGAGGGTGACAATCTCACGAGTGTAAAAACAAATTTTTCACGTGTATCGAACAAAATTTTTCATCACAAACGTGCGTAAATGGCGATTATATGCACGCTTGCGTGCATATAAAGGCACTTTTCCGCACGGCGTGATGAAAATCACTTTTTCCTTAACTAAACTTGGTTCGTTTTAGTTAGATCGATTATTCGAATGTTTCAATTGATCCTTTCATCCATTATCTGTTAATTCAAATGAACTTGAATCAATTCTCATTCATTATTGTTATTCGATTTTTGGTTAATTGTCTATTAATTCTCATTAATTCAGTTCTTTTTCATTCATCATTTTCGTTAATGGTCTAAATTATATGTTGATTCAATTAATTCTATGTTAACTCTGGTCAATTCAGGTTGTATCTTCATCAGAATTCAGTTAATACTATATATATCAATTATGGTTAATTCCATCAATTCTCAATAATTCAATTGATTTCTCATTAATTCAGTTACATATTCGTTATCAATTCATGAGCCATTGACAAGTAAAATTGATCAACGAGTTCATCCCCATTCGCCTAAGGCTATCGCCTTTCAGTTCCTTCAGGGATCCCATTGGCCCGTAAAATATCGGCAAAAAGTAACGATAGGAAAATATTCTTTTTTTTCCTTCTCATATACCTGCACGTACATATACAATTCTCAAATATACATACAGAAAGCGAAATTTGCCCCAGCCACACCGAAGAGAGTCTGATCCATAATTATTATACACAAGGATTAATTTAAACAATTGAAAAAAATATTAGTATTCTCAATTAAATTTTTCCAGAGTATCGTTAGTCCAAGAGATAATTAAACAAAGTACAAATTAACCTGTGAAGATGAATGGATTTATTTTCCTGTGAAATTGTAAAGATTGACGGATAAAAAATATCGTTATCATTATTTCAATATTTTTAAAAACCTTTTCAGAGATTCAGAGAAGTTTATTATAGTTATCGAGGAAGTATCGTTTCCTAAGAATTTTTATTGGCCATACTTTTATCTCATCGTCAGAATGTACCTACATCCGATACACCGCGTTAATATGCTCGCTCATATCCAGCAATTTATTAAACGGTGAATACAACAAGTTACCTAATAAGGCGGTCATGAATTACAATCCAAACTTACGTTCAAGTTTCCAGTTAGGTGAATGTCAATTATCTTGTGTAGGTGTCAGAGAAAACATTATCATTCACAAGTAGCAACGGATATTGATAAACTTGACAGACTCTCTAAAAGCCTCGACACAGTATTAATAAATACAAAAAGTGTTGAAACAAAAAGAAACCCAAACAAAAAAAAAAAAAAGAATCCGTGTCTTATTTCACGATATATTTATTATACTACATCGATAGAAAAAAAAGATTGTGTGAACCGTATAAAATTCATGATTTCACGCTTTTTTTCTTTATCCGATTATAATACTTCCTCACGATTTTTTTTTTTTTTTTTTACCTCATCAAGGTTATATCGAGACGCAAGTTTAACGTTATTTAACGTTATGAAACCGACAAATAAAAAATGAAAAAAATAAATCTCAGCAACGATGACGTCGCGTGTAGGCAGAGACTATGACGTAAGCCATGATCATATACCACGCATGACGTGATCGTGAGTTGAAGAACGTGTTTCTAAAAATGTCGTAACGTTGGATTCCTTCATTCAATTTTCTTGCTGCTTTTTCTTCTTTGTATAAATATCTCGATAAATATAGTATATATACCTCGATATATGTATACCAATGTTAGCAGCTTGCTAGCCCTGCTGCAAGCTGCACTCCACATGTGCAGTGTTCTACGTGACACGTAATTACTCTGTGACAAAGCCCCGTGCTAATTAGATAGCCACACATTTTCCAAGCAGTATAGTATATTCTACGTCTAGAGTCTGTCTCGAATGATAATAAAAATAAAGAAAATATATAAAATTGAAACGCATTATTATCTCGTGAGTGAATGCGAGGGGGGGAATACCTAACTCGTTGAATCGATGTGTCAATAGTCTATGAATTAGTTCGTTATTCATCTGAATTAATGAGAAATAACTGAATCAACAGTGAATTAGGTCAATTAATCTGAATCAATAGAAAAAAAAACAAACAAAAAGAAAGGAATTGGAATATTCAGATATTTACTTGAATTTAAGTGAATTAACGAGAATAATTGATGGCAAAACTATTGAGTTGATTGAATTAAAAGAATTAGGTTGAATTAGAAGTTAAATTGAAGTTGGATTAGGTTGAAATTGAATTGAGTTGAATTGGGTTGAATTGAGTTGAACTAAGTTGAAATTGAATTGAAGTTGATGTAGATTAAAATTGAATTGCAGTTGAAGTTGAATTGAGTTGAGTTAAGTTGAAATTGAATTGAAGTTGAATTATGTTAAAATTTAATTGCAGTTGAAGTTGAATTGAGTTGAGTTAAGTTGAAATTGAATTGAAGTTGAATTATGTTAAAATTTAGTTGGAGTTGAACTCAGTTGAAATTGAATTGAAGTTGAATTAGGTTAAAATTAAATTGCAGTTGAAGTTGAATTCAGTTGAACTAAGTTGAAATTGAATTGAAGTTGAATTAGGTTAAAATTGAATTGCAGTTGAAGTTGAATTGAGTTGAACTAAGTTGAAATTGAATTGAAGTTGAATTAGGTTAAAATTGAATTGCAGTTGAAGTTGAATTCAGTTGAACTAAGTTGAAGTTGAATTGAAGTTGAGTTGAATTATGTTAAAATTTAATTGGAGTTGAACTAAGTTGAAATTGAATTGAAGTTGAATTATGTTGAAATTTTGCAGTTGAAGTTGAATTCAGTTGAACTAAGTTGAAATTGAATTGAAGTTGAATTAGGTTAAAATTGAATTGCAGTTGAAGTTGAATTGAGTTGAACTAAGTTGAAATTGAATTGAAGTTGAATTAGGTTAAAATTGAATTGCAGTTGAAGTTGAATTCAGTTGAACTAAGTTGAAGTTGAATTGAAGTTGAGTTGAATTATGTTAAAATTTAATTGGAGTTGAACTAAGTTGAAATTGAATTGAAGTTGAATTATGTTGAAATTTAGTTGGAGTTGAACTAAGTTGAAATTGAATTGAAGTTGAATTGCAGTTGACGTTGAATTGAGTTGAACTAAGTTGAAATTGAATTGAAGTTGAATTAGGTTAAAATTGAATTGCAGTTGAAGTTGAATTCAGTTGAACTAAGTTGAAGTTGAATTGAAGTTGAATTATGTTAAAATTTAATTGGAGTTGAACTAAGTTGAAATTGAATTGAAGTTGAATTAGGTTAAAATTAAATTGCAGTTGAAGTTGAATTCAGTTGAACTAAGTTGAAATTGAATTGAAGTTGAATTAGGTTAAAATTGAATTGCAGTTGAAGTTGAATTGAGTTGAACTAAGTTGAAATTGAATTGAAGTTGAATTAGGTTAAAATTGAATTGCAGTTGAAGTTGAATTCAGTTGAACTAAGTTGAAGTTGAATTGAAGTTGAGTTGAATTATGTTAAAATTTAATTGGAGTTGAACTAAGTTGAAATTGAATTGAAGTTGAATTATGTTGAAATTTAGTTGGAGTTGAACTAAGTTGAAATTGAATTGAAGTTGAATTGCAGTTGACGTTGAATTGAGTTGAACTAAGTTGAAATTGAATTGAAGTTGAATTAGGTTAAAATTGAATTGCAGTTGAAGTTGAATTCAGTTGAACTAAGTTGAAGTTGAATTGAAGTTGAATTATGTTAAAATTTAATTGGAGTTGAACTAAGTTGAAATTGAATTGAAGTTGAATTAGGTTAAAATTAAATTGCAGTTGAAGTTGAATTCAGTTGAACTAAGTTGAAATTGAATTGAAGTTGAATTAGGTTAAAATTGAATTGCAGTTGAAGTTGAATTGAGTTGAACTAAGTTGAAATTGAATTGAAGTTGAATTAGGTTAAAATTGAATTGCAGTTGAAGTTGAATTCAGTTGAACTAAGTTGAAGTTGAATTGAAGTTGAGTTGAATTATGTTAAAATTTAATTGGAGTTGAACTAAGTTGAAATTGAATTGAAGTTGAATTATGTTGAAATTTAGTTGGAGTTGAACTAAGTTGAAATTGAATTGAAGTTGAATTGCACTTGAAGTTGAATTGAGTTGAACTAAGTTGAAATTGAATTGAAGTTGAATTAGGTTAAAATTGAATTGCAGTTGAAGTTGAATTCAGTTGAACTAAGTTGAAGTTGAATTGAAGTTGAATTATGTTAAAATTTAATTGGAGTTGAACTAAGTTGAAATTGAATTGAAGTTGAATTATGTTGAAATTTAGTTGGAGTTGAACTAAGTTGAAATTGAATTGAAGTTGATGTAGGTTAAAATTGAATTGCAGTTGAAGTTGAATTCAGTTGAACTAAGTTGAAATTGAATCGAAGTTGAATTATGTTAAAATTGAATCGGCGTTGAAATTGAATTAGGGTGGAATAAGTTCCATATAGTTGAAATTGAATTGAATTAGGTTGAAATAATTAAAAGAATTACGTAGTTGAAATGAATTTATTATTATGAATTATTTTAACCCTCAAAATTAATGTGTCACTCACAATAAAATCTTGAGTTATTTTTCCCCCCGATTGAACGTGTGATCGAGTGCGAGATGTCAGAGAATCGGAACGTGATCAATTATTTGTTCCGAGTCAAAATCGATCGATGCGTATCAGTTATTGAACTCAATTCGATAAAAAGGTTCTCGAAGTTATAAGCTTTGCAGGCTTCTTGGATTCTCCCTCAAGAATTACTGTTCAGGGGGTATTCGATCGCTTATCGGTTATCTCTCGGGTTTTCTATTTATTTCTTTTTTTTTCCCTCTTTTCCGCTACACATTGTTTCGTTCTAAATTTAGAAAATCCGCTTCTTCAAGTTCCTAATCGCTAATCAATACGGCTTTCAGAACCACTCAAAATTATATTTTTAAAAAATGAAAAACTGAAATGGCTTCAACAATTAGGATTGCCAGAATATGAAAAGAAAGAAAATAAAACACTGCAGATCAATAGTATCTCGCTTCTTAATTTTTTTTTTTTTTTAATAACGATAATTGGATATGAGTGAAAAGATTTTTGACCAGTCGTGACCTCAGAATTCACAATTTTAATGTAATAATATTATTTAGTATTATATCGATGATGTTAGACATTTTTATTAATAGTTATTTCTCATTAGATGCATGAAATGATTTCAATTCATCTGAATTGTTAAGAAATAACTGAACCAATGGAATTAAATTAAAATCGAAACAATCATGGAGCTCACAAATTGACTTGTGAATTACAATTCCCATTTGATATGTATGTATACATAATCCGCATTGTTTTCTTTTGTATAAAAATACATTTTTGTTTTTGTCTTCTTTTTTTCCTAAGCCACTTAAAAATGTCTGTTTTCAATTCGCATTTGCGTCATCACGGGAATTAAACAAAGCAATTGCTGCAGGAGATGAGTCATAAAGATATTCTTTCTCTTCACCGCAATAATGTCACATGGTCAAATTAATTAGTGAGGTTCACAGATCATAATATTATACAGTCGTCATACATAGGAATGATATATATTTGGCACAAATTACTGTAATATATTATGGAGTACGCAGTTGGATTTTTCGCAATATTCAAATCCCTTTTCTCACAAAACATCCGATTATCACAATTATAAACCCCCTACGCCCCTTAATTTTTTAGAATCTAAGGTAACGTGAAAAGAAATACTGTCAAAATTATGTACTAATATCATATTTTAAGGTGATACATTTTTTCACATAATTTTCGAGAAAAAAGTCAAAACCGTGTTTTGAAAAAAACAAAAACCACAAGATTTTAGGAACAAATATTTTTTACATATGATTCGCGGGATAAAATCCACCGGTAGAACGATTTCAGTGTTTCTGGTCTCGAACTGATACTGATCAGTAAAGCAAAGCTTTTTGAGAATGAATGAATGAAGAACTTTTTGCGATCTGATCAAAATTTTACCGGATATTCATCATTTTCTAAAGTGAAAGAAGCATTTTTACGTTTTCATGTATGCGTTACTCGTTTCGCGATAAATAAATCGCGTAAAAAATAGATTTATCAAAAATTTATCTGTTCATTTTGATAAGGTCTCCTATAATACCAAACACTTCGAAAAACACACAAATCCAAGGATACAAACATTGTTTCTAAAAAATCGTGTCAAAATCGTTAAAAAGTGTCTGAAAATTAACTTTTTGCTTTTTGCCAGGTTCGAACTAAAATGATATTCGGAATAAGATATGCAAGAAAAATATTGTTTGATTTATTGTGACAAGATAACTAAAAAACTGAAAAAATTTAAGCATTGTGCTCCCTCCAAATCTGGAAAACGTTTTTTTTTTAGCGAACGTCACACTTCGCATGTCCTTTGCGGATGCCCCCCTTATATCTTCTATTTTTTTTGTCCTCCTCTTCTTTTTCTACATAGAGAGGAATCGAGGCAAAATCCTCCGAGTTACGTAAACTATTACGCGATTAAGTTCACCGGTGTGTATTTAAATGTAATAATGGAGTAGGTAACGTAGAAAATTGGTTCAGTTGCAGTCTATTAAACCAGATTGCGAGATAGTGACTATATAACGTCACCACAGGTAAATCTATGTGTATATCTATATATCGCTGATAAATCTGTAAGAAAAAGAAGCCTTTGTCGGTCAGTATTGCACCGTAACGTCGACCGACCCTAAGGTTTCCAGGTTAAATTTATACCTGAATCTGCTGACTAATCGTTAGCGGAACTCGTGAGTGCAGAGATATTTATTGAATGATGAGCAATCGCACTTAGCGTTAAATCGAAATTGACAAATGAATAAATGAACAGTGAATAGATATCGTTTTTTTTTTCTTATCATCAAATACGATTTTGATAATTATAGACTGCGATTTCGACTAAAGGTGACAAAAAAGACGTACGTATGACGTGTCTGTAATTATTATTCACCACGTCATGTCATGTCAAAGCTGCAGTTAAATAGGCTTGAGATAAATGCGTCGCTGCAGTGTTCCATTTTTTTTCAGAGACTCTTGATTATGCGGTTTTATGTATGTTTATATTAAAATGTAATTAAGATTCCGAAACTTTTGTTGATATAATATAGTTAATTTTTTTTTTTCAATTATTTGTACCGAATTCTTTAGACTGATTATATATCGACGGAAGTTAAATGGTAGTGGATAATTTAAAATCAAGGCACGTCAACTTGATTGCGGTGATTTGACCCGAATAGGCCAATCCCATGATCGAGCGGTGATTTCCACTCATTATTAAATTGGCGTCGTATATAAATCTATAGATTTCATTCAAACAACGATTGTGGAAGGAAAAACACACCCTGTGTGTATATATGCTACATTTCCACAACATTGTGACGTATAGGTGTGTTTCTTCATCGAATTGATTAATTATACGTTATATACTATTCGAAGAAGATAATATTTACGTCAGAACGATTTTTCTTCCTTTCCTTACAGGAAATCGAGTCCCGTTTCGCATAACGGAAGATAAATTAATGACCAATACATTTTTCTTGAGTCAAAAGACAAGAAAATTATTCGTTTTACTAACAATATGATACTAGTTTATATTGTTAAGGATTCAAAGAGAATGATTTTTCGTTTTCATGAATTAGCCACAAAACGAGTATCAATGGCCTATATCGTGTTCAATTTTTCACTAGACCCGAGTAATTATTTTCATTTTATCAGTTATATGACTATATATGAGTAGATTAACATCGTCTCGTCGTTAATTAATCTTGTATGCACATATATACCTACATAACTTCGTTTGACTTTGGGAAATAAAAGATCAAATGTAGGTCAGGATAAGTTATTTGAAAAATAAACGTTCCGATGGAATTAAAAAAGTAATTTTTTTTTCATGCTCCGAAATCGTTTTTCATTCAATTTTATTCGAAACTCTCGACGATCCTTCGACAACGAAAGTCTTTGATTCTCTTTTTTTTTCTGTTCAGAATATTGCGTATAGAATATATCGATAATAAGAAAAAAATATTTATACAAGAGAATTGCGAGGAGCACCAGCTGGAATATAACAATCCTTGATGATATTCACGTCCATGTGGATATGTGTGTGTATTGTAATGTATTTTTAAAACGATGCTTTACAAGTGCTAAGAGTCTAAGCTAGAAGCCAAAACGGTTTACTGTTATCTATTATAATCTATGTTGAATAATATAGATTAATAACAGCCTAGACAATAACGTTGCCTAAATATAGACTGGATGCATTTCACATTCTTTTCAAGTATGATAAATTCGATAAAGCAATTATCTCTGAAATATATCGTTGTTGTTATTTTTTATTTACTTTTCTCTTTTAAATGTGGTCAAAGAAGCCTTCTTATCCAACATGAAAGAAAACAACAAAAATTGTATGCAGCCAGCAAGTTGCAGAACGTTTAGTACGGGACTTTGGCTTGAGGTCAGGTAAGGTGAACTGGAATCGCTGGAGAGGGAATGTGGAATAACTGGTAGAGAGTTATTAATAAATATCGGGCCTTAAGGTTTATACACCTGTGTGTATTACAATATTCAGTCAATAAAATCGACCAAACAATAGCAAGAACCGCTCTCTATAGTTCTCTAGTTCTCTATAGATAGAGATTTTTATCTTTACCATAATAAGTACATAGAATATTGAAGAGAAAAAAAACGATACTCCGATATCGCGTGTCGATATCTAATTCATTCGCGGTCATCGCCTGGCTGCACACTGATGTAAAAAAAATTGCGTTATTTGATATTGATACACAAGTATTTCCGATGGTGGAATCATCTAATTATCCTCGATTATATACTGTTAAAATTACCGTCCCTAGATAAGATACAGTGAATGAAAATCTAGCAAGGAAGAAAGAAAGAAAAAAAGAAAGAGTCTTGTTATCTGAGCCGAACAAACACGGGGTTCTTTATCTGAACCGGATATCGAAATGCAAACAAACAAAAGTCCGGGACTATAGCCGGAAAGAACCGAGAGAAATCCCGCATGCTCAGCATTTTATTCTTCTATAAATTCTGTAAACTTCATTATTTTCAGATGACCAGCGTTGTTTGTGTGTCAAACTGAGAGGAGACGATGAACTGTTCCAGGGTCGCGTATAGTCTACCCGACGAAATGTGAATCACGTTACATGTACGCAGTTCTAGCGGCAATTCGAAACCTTTGTGCTGTTATTTGAACAACGACACGAGATATTCCAGGACCTGAGGAATCTCGGTGTAACGATACTTGTGTACATCTACTAAATTACCCAGGGGGGTGATTCGATCTTCTAAATATAGACGAGATGTGACATCGATATCCTTTACATACTCGCAATGAGAAAAAAATAAAAATAACAATAACAATAATAACACAAAAAATATATTAACTCATTTTTTATTTCTATCCACGAAAAATTTCAAGCTTCTCCTCAGGAAGTGCAGATTTCTGTCTGTAATATTTATAAAACCTTGAAAAGCATTCATTTTTCGTACTCTTTCGTCCTTCGGTCAATTATTACAGATTCAAGAGTTTCGAAAATACAGAATTTTTAACGGAAGATACGGATCGATAAATCTCGTTTTTTCTATCATCAAACTACAGTCTGCGATTGTAGCGAGGATAAAAGGCTACACTCGTGCGATTATCGAAAGGAAGAAAGAGAGAGTGTGAATGTTCGATTTCGTCAGTGACCGAAGGCACTGCTGTTTGTAGAGGATGAAATAAAAATAGTATATTTGTAATCAAGGTCACGCACGCGGACGGAGTCGAGTCCAGAGGTAATCGCGCAGGTATGGGAAGGAGGAGTGACATTTAAGTTGAAAAAAATATTGAAGAGCAGAAAATAAGAGATTTACTTACGAATACGTAGACGGTAATCTTTGGCACGATAGATCCTACGGTAACGTATGATTGTTGTCACTGTTTGAAACTCTTCGGAATGTACGATACGTTCATTAAGACACGAGACCCCCGACCGTTGTAGGGTTTTCTTTTTATGTTATATCCGCGATGTACCGAGAAATAGCGTGTCTGTGTATTAAACTAGTGGCTCGGACTCACACGCCGCACCTCGCATCGCAGTTTCATGACAAGCCGATAACCGACTGAAATCTTCACTCCTGGATTAGGAAGGAGTGGGGCGCGCGGACCGATGCAGTTGCGAATAACCACGCTATGCGACGCCGCCTACCGCGAGCGCCAAATTCGAACGGTATCAGCTATTGGACGCACTGAACGCGCTAGAACAGCGATTTTTACAGCCTATAAACCTTTTTAAGGACCAATAAATCGATTAATACAAAAATTCCTTCCCTTTGTAGTTTCTTTGTCCCTTATATGATAAGTAGTTTGACGGCCAACGAGTCATAAATTACAGAAATCAAATTTTGATACAGTAGAAGCAAAAATTTGACAGTATGAAATTTCGTTGATATTGGAATCGAAATTTTAGTTCGAATTCTAGTTTCTAAAATCATAATTAATGTTCATCATTCTTTTATTATCTTTGAATATTATTTCAAAGTTTGATTTAGTCACATAAATTATTGAAATTTATTTAAAATGCAATAATATAACATTTATAATTAAAATAATAAATGTAATTGTATAATTTGAATACAGTAAAAATATACCTGCATAATCTTTCAATATAATATATGTACACTAATTTTAATTAAGGAGAAAAAAAGCTACGAACATTTTTATTTCTATTTTACAGAAAAATTGTGAATTCGATCTAAAATCGTTTTCACTTCAATAAATTGATGAGGTTGACCCTGTAGAATATTCCTCGAGAATTCTGAATCAACCTGTAGAATTCGGTCAACGCGATTCGTGTTGGTTCGTCGAAGTGGCGCTGCGATCGTTCGCCGAAGGTTTCGTACGTGTTCCTTCCGCGTTCTGTCATGAATCAGTAATTTTCTGGGTTAGGTTTATGATCGCTGACAGTTGGAACTTGGAATCGAGGTTCTTTTCCATGTCTGCCCGTATATCGCCGCGTGGATAGGAGAGAAAAAACACGGCACATAAAGAAAATGGCGTATTTATTCCAGCCCGACTACGTTCGATACGTCTGTACCTGTGGTTCCGTTAAACAATTATCGAAAATCTACTTCTGTCGACACTGTCTAAGAATACGATGCGGCTATTGCGTTTGCCACGAGGTAATTAAACCCGATTTCCCCGATTCTCTCGATCATTTTAAACCATCTAAACAATAATTCCCTCACTCGTTGACATATCTATAGTTTCATCCATAACCTCTTTCCCAGGTCGACTCGCACTACTGTTCAAACTGCATGGAGAATCTACCCTCCGCAGAAGTCAGATTGAAAAAAAACAAGTGAGTGTCTCAAACTCACGATCCAATAATAATCTAACTTTGCCGCGCCTCGTCTCTCCGTATCTGCGCAGAATTTCGATTTTATAACACTGCGATTACGGTCGTAGAGATAGAATGTAAAGTTTATCGTATGAGACAGGTGCTCCAACTGCTTCGACTGCCCGTGCTGCTTTCAAACCCTTTCCACACGAGCTGCGCCAGCTCCTGTGAGAGCCGGAGGTAATCAGGGCGGCGAGGATGTCAAACCGGCGCCAAAGAAGGTTTATTATTTGTCGTGTTCCTTCTGCCGATGGACTTCGAGAGACGCTGGAATTCCCGATCAATTCGTAGGTGAGAAGAAGTTGGGGGTTTAAACGATATTGATATTTATTCAGGCTACACTGACAGTTATTTACTGGAATAAAATAGGCAGCATAATCGCGGATCAAAAGTAAAATGGATTGAATTTTGGCGAATTTAAGCGATGCCTGCAGTCCGAAGCCCTAGATAATCATAATAATAATAATATGAGAACTTGAACGTGTTGAACAACCAAATAAATAAACTAACTTTGAAAATAACATGAAAATATAGTATAATAAAATCAGTCAATAATCAATATGAAAACTGTTTTGAATTATGATTTTAAATAATATCTTTTCTTTTTAACAGCAACCGGCGGATGGCCAGAGCAGGAAAATCCACATGCGACACGGATCGGATCCCTACTGGAATACCACAAGATTCTGGCATCTAGGGAACGGCAACAATGCGAGAGGAAGAAGTTTCATCCTAAACGCACCTACATGCAATTTGTAGGCTCATTTATTGTCTGTACCTACGATAGAACTTCGATCATTCAAATCTATTCACTTAGAGACTGGAAACTGAAAGACTAGAACAATTTTATGGAATCAGAACAGATATTTGCAATTTTTGAACTGTTTCAAACAAATTTAAATAGCCATTCGCAATTTTTGGATAACGAAATTGTCGAGGTTTTACCATAGGAAATGTTTCCGTGAAGCCTTTTTCCTTCACAAAGTTCTTCCCATTCCAGGAAAAATTCGGAATGTCTTCGGTCATGGTGCGAAAACGTGCGGGACTATGTCCTCCGCCTCAGTCGCAGCAGAGCGATTATCCTCCGCCTGCCGTTGCGTCTGAAGAAGTCGAAGAACTTTCTCCGGATATATTCACTCAGCCGCTCGACGTTACTAAGAGTGAGTTGAGTGGACGATTTTTTTAAAATAAATCGTCCGAGCCGAACGATCTGTAATTTTCTTTTCCCCGATAACAGTAACGACCCTCGAACAGCGGCTTAGACACCCTGAGGTTCAAGCTGAGGAAATAAACCAGCTCCGGCCACAGCACAAACAGTTCTTAGTCAAACGTTCTCAACGTTGCAGAGTTTGCGAGCATAACGTGTGCAAGCCGGAATACAGCCCGCAGTCTATTAAGTTTAAAATTCAACTCGCCGCTTTGTGAGTATCAAATATTGACCCCAGTGTCTCAGTTTATTTCGGTTTAAACTAAATATTAATTGTTTTCAGTCATCCGAATCACCGCGTCGACGATTTTTATTATTTAACACTGCATCGCTGTATCATCGATAACTGTATTTCAATGAAACGTCTACTTTCAGCTACCACGTTCCAGAGGTGCGCATCGTGACTTGCGAACCGTTGCGAATCGGCCAGACCAGCGAGCTGCTCTTGAAACTGTGCAACCCGACCCAACACCAGACTCAAATAATGCTGTTTTCGCTATCTACCCCGACTACACCGACTACACTCACCCCCGTGGGTGTGAAGGAGGTGGATCGTGATAATCTCCAAATGGTACATAACGAATATGAAAGACTGAAGATACAAATTATTTCATTTATCATACGTCGCTGTCTCCTCAGGGTTGCGAGTCGCCGAACCTCATGCCGTCTTTAGTACGTCAAATAGCAGTAACTGAAGACCCGAAACCGATAAAGCTGAGAGCACAGGCTGAGATTACTCTGCCCGAAAGCACGCTGATCCTTCCGCCCAGGGACGACGCTGCCGAGTATGACGACACCGGAGACACGTACAACTTCCAAGATGATCCGAAGTGAGTTTGGATAAAAAAATGATTGAATATTTTCTCAATCTAATCGTGTTTCGTATTTTTTACAGGCTTGTAGTTTGGAGAAAGGGAAACAAGGCGGTGATCAGGCTGCATGTGAAACCGAACGTGGACGAGAAGCTCGAAGAAGGGCAGGATATCGCAGTGGGATTCGTTATGCAGTATGGATATGTGAATACGATCGCAACTCTGGAGCACAAAGAGCCCCAGAAACTTGATTTGAAGATCAAGTTGTATTTGAGCATCGGAAAATTACTAGGCTCTTCTTAGATCGAAATTCGATCAAATTATCATTGTCAAATGCCTTGAGAAATTGAAATCTGTCTAATCGCGCTAAGCTTACAAGAAATTAATTAAATAGCGACTTTGTGTCAGTCTATAAAATTGCTTCTATAGATATTCAAAGTCAAAGAATCGATTTCTTTGCTGTTAAAGAGATGATGGCTAGATTTCCGCTTTAAGAATCATATTTATTATACTGTACTAATTTATTTTAAATAATCAAGCGTGATTGATGCTAACGGATGCGACAGAATGAAATTCTGCCCCATGTATTACCGTTTTATACCTAATCTATAGACTTTCTTTTAGATTTGAAATACGAATCGAATTAAATCCACTCATTTTAAAACGCATTAACACACACATTGAGATTGAGAGATGATCAATATGGATATACAATATTGTATTTAAGATATGCTAATATACGTTTGTAATACAACTGTAAACATTGATAAATACCTAATAAATGGCAACTAATGTTACTACATACTGTGACTCTTCATTTGCATTGAAACAATTATATCTACGATTTTTTTTTTGTTCTTTTGTATAAC
Organism: Euura lappo; assembly: GCA_018257835.1. NCBI lineage: Eukaryota > Metazoa > Arthropoda > Insecta > Hymenoptera > Tenthredinidae > Euura > Euura lappo. The sequence goes on from JAEUYN010001729.1 coordinate 72,594, forward strand.
TGTAATGATGCAGTTATATTAACACTCACAATCAGTAATATTGATTTTCCCAAAGAACTGAACCGTATTTTTTTAAATTTTTTATACTTTATAAAAAAAAAGAGATTAATGATCAATGATCCAAATTTTATAGAAAAATTCGTTGAAGCAGGCTTTAGACCAAGGTTCGATTTTCCCTTTTACTCGGTATAGATATAAATCAGGAATCTGGTTCCATTGACGAATTTCAAAATTTACCTAGCAAAATCAAAGTACCTATCCATAAATATAGCGAATCTGTTGAAAATGCTCAGAATTCTACTAAATTCAGGATATTTTGCGTTTTATCAATGAAAAGAAGCATAGTTAGCATATTTCTAAAATTCAAAGCCATAAGATTTCAATTGCAAAAAATCCGGATTTTATTTACTCGCAAGACTCTGAATTTTCACCACCTTACAATGTTTTCGTTACTTCTGGCTTTTCAAGGTAAAACATTATTGTAATGTGAAACTTTCCGATTTTTCCAAGTCTTTTAGCCGCTGATCAAGACTTTTTCAATTGATTTCTACACCTCATGAATCCGTAAATGCCGATCAGATTTGTACTGACTTTCTTTCAGTTCTTTCAGAAAAGTGAATTATTTTCGAGGAAAAAGACTCAATCAAGTCTAACTTTAAATCTCCGAGCGAGAAAAATATCGACGACGAAATTAAAGGTGACGGAGAAGCGTGTGTAACAATAAAAACGTATAATCGTCGATTTGAGTTTATTTGTTTATTAGAATTAGGTAATGAACCATGTACAGCACCGCAGTAATAGATTACAGCCTGCGTCCACGGCGACCACCCTTCCTGCGCGTAGAGTCTGAAGGGATGGGTGTAACGTCCTCAATACGTCCAATCTTCATTGACGAACGAGCAAGAGCTCGGAGAGCCGACTGGGCTCCTGGTCCCGGCGTCTTTGTCTTGTTACCTCCGGTCGCCCTCAGCTTAATGTGAAGCGCAGTGATGCCAAGCGATTTGCACTTTTCAGCGACGTCCTGCAAAACGAACCGCATCAGCGTCGATCCGATTCGTTTGAAAGTAAAGGGTCGAAAGGAAATTTTTATTACCTGGGCGGCCAACATAGCGGCGTACGGAGAAGCCTCGTCACGATCAGCCTTGACCTTCATTCCTCCGGTGACACGGGCGATGGTTTCCCTGGAGGAAACAAAATACGGTGAGATCGGGGGATATTTTGAGGTTAGAATAGAAGTTTCGGGGATTCTTACCTGCCAGACAAGTCAGTAACGTGGACGAAGGTGTCGTTGAAGCTTGCGAAGATGTGGGCAACGCCGAAGACGATCTCACCCTCGCGAACTTGGGGTCCGAGGGAGACTTGGACCTCCTCTTTCTGAACCTTCCCTCTTTTGGGAGCCATTTCTGGTGGTAGAGAATAATTTGAAAATTAATTCGTTGATACTCGGTGGGATCAGTTGTCTGTGTACCGCGTCAAACTCTTCTACACTATTTGTAAACTCGAAACACGGTTATGAATGACAGCGCGACGACATGCAACCGTCGAACGGCGACGGCGGATTCGTAATCCAGTCGCATCTTGGTATATATAGAATATAATTGACGCCACGGACGTCGTAAGGCTCCGCGGATGATTAGGGCACATATTGGTAACGATATTTAATCTGTATTATCACTGTTCGTTTAGTTATTATTTGGAAATATATACCTACTAAATAACCTCGAAACAGGGATTCCGAAACAGGAAATGGAAAAGGAAAGCAGACGCGAGAGACCGGCGTGAATATCGCGCGAGCGACCGAAACTTCGATACAATCGATACGCGTTGTTGATGTCAACAAACTTCAGTAGACCGTTTTTAGTACCAAGAATCAAACGACAGTTGGCAGCACCATCGAATATTTGTTACATATGATGCAAACACTAATTTATAGAACAATTGAATAAGCATTAAATAAAATGTTCTACGTGTTATGTAACAATTAAAAATATATGTATATTGCATTTGAAATAAAAATACTATCACTTTGTAGCTTAAATACAATAATTCGATAATGATGAAAACGGGCGAACTTTCGCGCCATGGTATGACGTCACTATTCAGCATGTCAGGCCTGGCATGTAGCGTCGCGTCTTTGAGAACCCGCCAGTGTTGCCAACTCTAAAGAAATTTCTGTAGATCTAAAGAGATATGAGTCCGTTCAGAGAAAAAAAAAATTTGTTTTCATTTTACGAAATATCGCCGCTTCTGTCGAAATATAGAGAAAATCTAACGACGTATCACCAAATCTTGAGAATTCCAGCGAAATCTTTAAAATTGGTCCAGTGAAAATCGACCAATTTGGTGAAGTTTCTGAGAAAAAAAATGCACTAATCAGATAATTTAAGAAATTGACGGTAGTGTGATGCGTCTCGTTTCATAATTATTATTATTATATGTTTTGATTAAAAATTTCAATGTTCTAAAGCAAAAAAATATATCATATGTTTCGATACTTTTTTAGTTTGAATACCATCCAATATTATTACTCCTGGAAATAAGAATTATATGAAATCCAAAGAATGATTGTGGCGCTATGTAAAGAAATGTTGATCTGATGGGTTGGCAACACTGGAACCCGCTCCTAACTTCTCAGAGCTTTGCGCAAAAAATTATACAGGGTGAATTCCTAACGATTTAACGTTCTGAAGTTGGCCTTGAATAGAGAATTTAGCTTCCAGACTGTTGGAATGGTTCGCAACTGTCTAAAAGCTTGTTTCTCGTTTCTACAGCCAACTTCAGACTATTCCATCGTTAGGAATTCACCCTGTATGATGGTACTTGGCGTTATTTCGGCGAAATATAATCATTGAAGAGACCATGACTGTCTCAAAGCAAAACCTATTCATTTTCTGCAGCTTATGACCGCCTCAATGATGATTATGAACGCATTTACCGATTTAAACCTCTAATTAAAAATATTACGTGTATATACTACACAGAGGAAATAGACTTTCGATAATCCACGCCCCTATGTCGGATTCCAATCTCCTAGTCCCCCCTTTCTATTGGATAATGCGTTAGGTCATTCAAATATGGCGCCGAAATTGTGAATTCTGACGTCACGGCCAATCGAAAAGCGCTGCTGCGCAGGTGATTGGTTTCGCGACTTTCAACTAATATATTCAAAAATTCGGAGAATAGTATAATAATATTCTTTCTATTGTAGAAAATCAGTTTTCCCGATTTATCAACATTTTTTTGAGCCCCATCACTGGCCGCATCCAGTGTGGCAGCGATCTAACATTTCACAGTCCGTGGTTGAAGTAAAAATTTTTTGTGTACACGCGCGGGTCGTGAGTTCCTCGACAAACGCTGTTTTAGATGATTCGATAATTTCTTTTTATACGTTAAAAATAATTTGCTGTTTCAGCCAAAATGAATTGGAATGTAATCGTGATATTCTTGGTGAGATATTTTCTGTTTTTTGTTCTAAATTAATTCGATTTTAAGGTTAAGGAAAACAACAGAGACCGGTGCAGAGGCCGCGTGTGCAGAATTGAATAATCGCTTTTATCGGCATTTTCAACAGATTTTTGTAGCATATTTGGAACTAATATTTATTTGTCTGATTCATAATTCTAATCCGGGCGAATATCTTTGTCCTATTTCATTGTTTTTCAATGTTGTTTTAACACCTGTAGGAAAAAAGATGCAATACGTCATCATTATTCGTGACAGAACTGATAGCAATCTTTCGCTCGATATTTATATGCCTTCCTTTGTGAATGATAAATTTTGAACAGATTTCGATCAATCAAACCGGTTTCCACTGTTTCATAATTTAAAAAATATATTCTAGCCACGGTATTTTCGTGGATCTAAATTATAGCATCTTTTTTTTCCCCGAAACATAACCTCCGTGACCTTTCGGCTTCGTTGCTGCAAGCATCGAAATTCAAAATATCATTATTTTCATTCCTCCAATGAATGGAGCCTCATAATCGATTCAAATTGCTCGAAGAATTGAAAACAGAAAAAATTACGACAAACAAAAGGCTTCGAAAATGATTCACAATTTTTTGAGTAAATGACCAAAATTCAGGGAGACCTGAAGATGTGGCCAAAACGACAGATCAAAGAGAAAAAATCGATACGTATTTTTTTTTTTTTTTACCGACCCTTTTGCCACGGAGAAAAATTCAGATCATTTTCAAATCATTGATGTTTTCGATAGATTTGATCACAGTATTTGTTACAATTAATAAAAATCGCAATTTTCGCAATTTCAGATACTTTGCTACATTCCAGATTTTTTTGCGAAGCAAAAAAATCAGAAGACCGTAATCGACGACATCGTCGACGTAAAAGACTTCAAGAAGCTACTAAGAACGAAGAACAATGTTCTCGTGTGTTTTATATCGTCTCAGAAACAATCTTCTGAGATAATCAAAGTTTTCCAAGAAACCGCGGACACCGTCAAAGGATCCGGGACCATGGTGCTGGTCGATTGCGCTGGGTAAATTTTCAAGTGTTCATAATTGTCGCTGGAGAAAGTTGACACAATTTTATTCTGTTCTTGATATTATTTCACAATGTTTGCTGAGCAGAAGCCAGAAATTAATTCATGTTTTGATCTGAAATTTAATTTTTTCACAGAAACGCTAAAAAAATGTGCAAAAAGATGAAAGTATTCCCCGAGCCTTACATACTTAAGCATTACTCAGATGGAGAGTGGAACAAAGACTATAACAGGAGAGAAACGGTGTCGTCGATGGTCAATTTCATGCGAGATCCATCGGGCGATCTACCTTGGGACGAAGATTCAACCGCGGTTGATATCCTTCATATCCCTGACAATAATGTGCGTAAGAAATCGAAAGCAGGATATCAGATTCAGTCAGCGTGTCTCAATATATGAAAAAAACACGAATGTCCCTGAATTCTCAGGAAATTTCCGATTTTGGGCCTTTTGGTGAACTTTTTTTTGTAAAAGAATGAAAAAACACAATTTTTCAACTGCAGAACCAATTTTATTGATTCACAGTTACATATATGCAGCAAAGTGTGGGAAATTTATTACAAAAGGGTCCATAAACGAGGAATCATGTCTTTGACACAGCAAAAAAATGTCCAAATCGCTCAGAAAAATCTACAAACCTTGTGGAATTTCTGTATTCTGATTTTAAAAGCTCTGATCGATCATACAGTTTTTGTTTTCAAGGAAACACGAGGATGAAACCCGTTTTTGATATACTTTTGAAACAAATTTCAGGCTCTAACGAAATTATTGAAGAAAGAAACACAGCCAATCATGATAATGTTCTACGCGCCTTGGTGCGGCTACTGTAAGCAGCTAAAACCGGAGTACGCCACAGCAGCGACGGAGCTGAAAGGCCACTCGATAATGGCTGCGATTGATGTTAACAGACCGGAGAATTCTGGTGTTCGTAAAAAATTCAACATCACAGGGTTTCCAACGATGTTGTATTTCCAGTGAGCATCTTCGAGATCGAGAGATTTGTAGTTTTTAATTGAAATTACACGGGTAAAAACCGTGATTTATATGTACACGAAAAAAGGCACATATAAATCAAAGTAACAATTAAGAAAATTACAAATACTGAACCTTAGCCGAAAAATAAAAGTCAGATTATAATTTTGTGAATTGTTGCAGCAATGGAGTTCAGAAATATACCTACGACGGGGATAACAAGAAAGACGGGTTGGTGAAGTTCATGAAAAACCCAGAGGCAGCTCCTGCCAAACCCAAGGAGGAAGAATGGTCCGATACGGACAGCGACGTGGTACATTTGACGAGTGCGAACTTTGATCTAGTTATAAAAGAGGCTGCCTCTGTCTTGGTCATGTTCTACGCACCGTGGTGCGGCTATTGTAAAAAAATAAAGCCAGAGTATGAGGCTGCGGCATCAAAACTGAAGCAATTGCACGTGAGAATCTCGTCCGATGTTGAAAAACAGTCTAAAACCTGTGTCGAATAATTCTGACTGATATATTTTCAATCATATTCTTGTTCAGATCAAAGGAATGCTCGCGGCTCTGGACGCAACCAAGGAAAGCGGTTTGGCGAAGACTTATAACGTCAAAGGCTATCCGACGCTGAAGTATTTCGTGTACGGAGAACACAAGTACGACGTTACTTTGAGGGACACAAATGCTCTAGTGGAGTTCATGAAGGACCCGAAAGAACCTCCGCCGCCACCTCCGCCAGAGGCACCCTGGTCGGAACAGGAATCTGCCGTTGTTCATCTCACCGATAACGACTTTAAACAATTCTTAAGGAGGAAAAAACACGTTCTAGTCATGTTCTACGCTCCCTGTAAGTTTCCAATGGAAAAAGGAGTCGAAGAAAGGGAGAAAAAGATTTTTCTTACACTTCGACTGATTTCAAATTGATCTGAGAGATTTTCTGGCTATAGTTTTGTAATTAAATGACTAAATTCGAATGTTTTGCTAATCAATGCGATCTTGTTCACTTTTCCAGGGTGCGGCCACTGCAAGAAAGTGAAACCAGAGTTCATCGCCGCTGCTGAGAGGTTCAAAGACGTTTCAAAGGTCGAGTTCGTCGCTGTAGACTGTACAACGAATACAGCGACCTGTACGGCGTACGAAATTCAAGGATATCCTTCGATCAAGTACTTCAACTACTACGACAAAGCTGTGAAAAATTATATCGGAGACAGAACGGTCAGTAAATTGTTTCCCGTTAATCAACTGAAGATATAATCTTTGGAGAGCAAGTTCAATCTTCATCAGAATTGTTTTTCAGGCAACGGACTTCGTTAATCACATGATAGAACAGGACGAGTCTCTGTCGTCCCAGCAAAAAGTGGACTGGGATACCCTCAAAGGGGCTGAACACGTCGTTCACTTGACGGATAGTAATTTCGAGAAAGAAATAGCACGCAGGAAACCATTCTTCGTCATGTTTTACGCACCATGTGAGTCTTAGGGCACAAAAGAATGGCGGACAGACATTATTTTGTCGGAATTGATCAGTAAAATCCCAAATTACGGAAGTATAAATTGTTGATATATATATTTTGTCATTTTATTTCAAGGGTGTGAATCCTGCAAGTCTGCAAAATCGAAGCTTTCCGAATTAGCAGCAGATCTGAAGTCGCGAGGATCTGAAGTAGTGGTCGGAGCGTCGGATTCCACTCATAACGCCGTCGCTGAATCGAGTTATAAGATAAAAACACATCCGACATTCAAGTTTTTCAATAATGGAAAATACCAGAGTGATTACAATGGAAAAATAAGTGTCAAACACTTCTTAGATTATATTCTAAGCATAACTACAAACAACGTGCACAGCGAGCTTTAATGTCGCTGTATTTATAATTTTCTAATCATTCTTTTTTCGCAATATTTTTTTATAATTAACATTTTCCATCACAATCGAATGATAAAGATCTATCTATCATCGTAATCTCACGCAATTGATTGTTAAGAATTTTTATAATCATTTTCAGACATTTTTTGCTATCTTTGCTTATATTTTATAAAACATACTCATTTTTTTTACATAACTACCTTTTTGGTGACAGAATAGAATATTAACATACTCAATACATTGCCAATGTCTCGCAGCGCACGATTCGCATTTATTATTCAGCTTAAACTTAAACCATAGTGTTAATGTTTTTTTTTATCTCAGTATCCAGTCGCAAAATTGTCATACATATTTCGTTGATTATTACAGATTATGAAAGTGTTCTAGATGTGATATTCTATTATCAATGTACATGAATAAACAATAACAATTAAACTTGCTTTTTTTTTTATTGAAATTCACCAAATCCCAGACAATAAAACATATTTTTAATCAATATTCTTCATAATCACTGCAGTTTCCAGGATTCCAGACAAAAAAAAAAAATAATTCTTAATTGATCGAAAAGATGTGGAAATGTGAGATTTCTATTACTCATAAAAAGGTACTTTCGATTATTTGATTTCAATTCATTCACCACTCAGATTACTCTTCCTCCATGCCTCGAGCACAAAGTACTCGAGGTGAACGATCATCGATGACCGAAGGTTCGAACAAGTCAAACCTTCGAATCGGCCTCACGCTCAGAAAGAAGAGTTATATCTCCTCATCATGGCTGCATCAACTCCACTGTTAGGTAGAGAGAATGTGAAGATATACTACAGAAATGATCCTGTGAAGTATGATCTTAATTAAACCACGTTTGAACGCCCCTACTGTACGATTTTCGGGGCAATTTTACTCGCGAGAAAGCCGCTACCGGCCTGCCCTCCGTCGGTGGCTACCGTAACTATTAATAGCAGCTCCGATTCGCGATACTTGATCACGTTCAACGGCAAACTTTCCACAGCAGTCGTGGCCGAGTGGTTAAGGCGTCTGACTAGAAATCAGATTCCCTCTGGGAGCGTAGGTTCGAGTCCTACCGACTGCGGGTTGAATTTTTTTTTTTATATTGCAGGGTAGATGTACCAGTTGTTGCCACGTTACATCTCATTCAAGTTGTTCAAGGTTGGTCGTGTTTGCTGCATCGAGTGTTATATTTCGACAGAAAGATGTTTTGACACACTACTGTCGTCTGTTTTTCTTGATTGCCTGCCACCTAATTCGAATGCGATACAACGAAATGGGCCGATGTCGTGTATAGTTTAGGTGAATCCTTATCAGAAGTGTTAGGAGATCCTTCGAGAAGTAAACTCGAATTGCTTGGATTTAGTTATCCCGATCCATTATTTATTCATACTTCATCAGTTAGAGTTCATTTTTGAGATTGGGATTCTATAATATGATAATCTCACACACAATCTGAAATATCCGAGAAATACAGAGTTATTCGCGTTGGCCAGAAATGGTACAATAAAAATGCCCGTTTACCATTTGTGGCCACCTACTTTTATCGCGGATTGTTACAGATAAAATGTAATTAGTGTAAATTATACAGAGTGTTTATGTTAACTCTGGCCATACTTCTAGGGTGTGAAGGGTCTACCTAGGCAAGCATTTTGAGGTGAGATACCCATGGTCGGAAGCTCATCCTAACAGCTGTGGAGGGCTTTGAAAGATTTGGTACCGCGCGCTTGTTTGTAGTGTATTCAATCGGCGACTCCACACCAATGTGTGTTCGATAACGCATATGACGCATGAGGCTTCAGTCTTTTATAATCATTATATGTATACGTGCTTCTAGCTTTTATTCGACGCTATTTTTACGACCAGTGAGAGTCCAGTGTGATAATAAATTCGATCTAAACAAAAAATGAAGAATGGAAAAAACGGCAATTGCAACTTGCTCGTGTCCCAATTAGATATTGATATAAATTGTATTTACTGTACACGAGATGTGTTGTACCAGATTGAACACAATATAATAGGCTCATACATTATATAGTATCAGTGCTCTTACTGTCCACCTCTTATTCATATAAAATTGAATGTATAAATGTATACGAGATAATCTCCAGAAGTCAGGAACGAAAAACTTTCAATATTTCAACGTTTCGGTGCAAGATTTAATTTTATTCACTCCAATGAAATACAATTACATTAATGAAATGAATAAATGTAAATGCGTATATATATTAGTAGTATTTTCGTATAATTTGCAAAAGGTGTGATATTTTTGAGAATTACGAATAATGCGGTCTTTGCGTACGTTTTTAATTCAATCGTACACATAACTTAACTGTCAAACATGAAAATCATAAAAAAACATGAAACAAAGGCACAGTGTGCTCTATGTTCACGCCTTGACCCCACGTCACGTCATGATGCCAAACATCATAGAAATCCTATTCGGACGACACCACATGGTTCTGACACCGTGACGGAAACGTGCTGCAGCATTAGTGTCATATCTGGAGTCTGAAACGACAAAGAACGATATTGGGTCTATTTTTATTATCAGATGTTTAAACATGTTACAGCTGTGTGAATGTCTTTGAATAGGATTGGTGCGATACCGTCCGAATCAGGACGGTAACAGATTCATTCGATCATTCCTTATTTTTGTGAACAATGAAGATACTACCTAAATCCTGACACAGATATCATGCCAACATAATCAACCGCGAGAGCTTGTCGAGATAAAGATTGATGATACCGATACGTAATCCACATAATGAGGGAAGCATTAGTTATTCCTCCGAGCACATATCTGAGGCTCTGGGCTCATTCGGTTTATAGTGGCTCGTTAACAAAGACAGTTAATGGACTAGGCAACGACCATCGTGAGAGATATTACATAGTTTGGCAACCGGAGATGTAGGAGTCATTCCATTGGCATTGTCTTCGACATGGCTTTGCGAGTATCAATACTGATTAAAATCAGTCGCTGGATCAAATGATCAAGTGCAGTTCGCTGATCAAGTTAGAGCGTGCACCGGTATACAGACTAACCGAATCGAGTTCGTCGCATGCAGCTACACACATCGATGAGTCGTTATCCGGCTCGAACACGATACAGAAAACGCCCTTTACGTTTGTGTGTTGGCCAATAGCGATAAAGGCAATCACGTCAGTGTCTCGTGCTGTGTGTCGAGAACGTGCTCCAGGCTTGTATTACTCGGTGCAGCATTTAAACGTCCCGTCCTCGTACACGATCTCCGTCGTACGATATTCCGTATCATACACGAAGAACAATAGCTAATGTTTGCTCAGTTAAAAACAAATTGTTATTCAAGTTTAAACACAGCCTCTGTTGAGATAGGAAAGCTGGTATTTGTCATATTTCGCACTTCCCGAATCGTAAACAATTAAGCCACGATTAGATTCACTGTTAGAAAAATTTGGGAAAATTAACATATATAAAGTGTCCCAGTAGGTCCACTATATATTTGTGTTATTTTTATGTCGATATAACACAAATTTATATCATTTTAACATTCAATATGTAGTTTTGACATTTTTTTTTCATTCAATAATGCAACAAAAAATATCGAAATGAACATAAAATTTATACTGGATCTGTTTTAACACTTTATTTCTAACAGTGTCCAGCTGAAGATTGTTGGATCAGCTGGAGACTTGAGCTCCTTCTTGGCGGTCGCAGAACTCCGTCATAGAAGTATACGATTTCACAATTTTCATACTTCTGAGGATATAAATAATCTTACGACTTTCGTCGACTCATTAGTACGTAATCAGCAAAATTGGCAAACGATAAGCTAGACCAGCTACATTGCGATTATCAACTGATGTATTGGCATGAATATCTGCGATAGTGGAGTACCGAGGAGACAATTTTTATCGTTAAAACTAGCATAGTACAGCTGAAAGTGTACTTTCAGTGGTCTAAATAATTATGGATTGTTAGTTGCTACCGAATTTTCAAAAGCTTAAACACGACAGTAGCTAAATTTTTCGCACGTACTAATCCCTACGTCAGAGATACGATCATATCAGACGCATGTTATAAATTTTCCGTGTGTGACGCGCGTGGGAATCAGCGGGGGGAGGGTAAAAAGATTGGTTTTTTTCAGACTTTTGATTCAGTCATGGCAAAAGTTGCTCTCCTAATAGAATTTCGAGTTATAAAATCATTAACAAGCTATGGAAAAACCACACACGGAAATTTTCAAGTGTGTTCGTCTTCATCCCTACCACACACAAGTCGCCGGCCATGAGCAGACGAAAGCGTTGAACAAATTTGATCAGCAAATATTGTGCAGAAACGTTCTTAAATCGAACGACTGCGGTATAATTGTACAAGGAAAGTGAACAAAGGAAGCCAAAATTGGCCCGATCGCAAATACAGAAAAAATTCTGTGGTATCACAGGCATGGCGAGATATATTCGATCCAGAGAATCGGTTGCGGTATGGACTATTGTGTAGTGCGGTACAACAGCAAATCGCGCTATATAACACAATGGAGTACCACAGAATCTCGTCTACGATATTGAGTACACAGCGTTGACAGAAGCGGTACGTTTATGCAGATGCAATCCAACGTGATCGCGCATATAGTGGGTACATGACTAGGATTATGCCTCGCCTCGGATTGAATTCATCACATCCGGAATGTATTGTCAAATCACAATACCTTGAGTTCTCGCATCTTGTCCTGAACATATTTTCAGCTGATATGCAAAAATATAATGATCATGTGCGGAGATGGTGGTACGAGATAAGAATCTTGCAGTATCATCTTAGGCCCGGATATTTCCAGGTCCTCAAGCTCAACAAAGTCACGTTAATGTCAATCCAAGTGAATATGTGTAGCTATAGAGGTGGGGGGCTCGTCGCAGAAGCGTGTTGACGACATTGATCACGTGTACGCGAGCCTCCGCGGAGTGCGATAGGAAGAACCGCGTGGACGGAGCGTGGCAAGAGATCCATTTTTCAGATACGAAACGTGATGCTTTATTTGGTGCAGCTACCACTTGTATCACATTCTTTGGTAACAAGAATCGGATATTATTTATTACAATTGCAAATTTATCGTCAATATAGACGCCATCCAGAGTTCACCAAACCCGAGAGCAGACGTCTTATCGACGTTGTAGTCTTATTCATCTTTTTCTCGTACGAATGTAACGTTGATCGCATATATTGCAATAAACTGATTATTATCGAAAGTGTGAAAAAAAAAAAACACCCCAAAAAACTATAACTATAACTGACCTCATTTGCGAAACTCGAAACTAATTCTGCAAATGTACGTAAATAAATAAACTTTGATAAACGATTAAAAATGACGACTGTGGTCGAAAATTGAATTTTTCTCTGCCTCAGGCTTCCTTCGACGATAGACATATAAAATGGCTAATTTTGAACCTTACAATTTCTGTTTTGAGATAATATACGATCCTCTTATTTCACTCGTACATTTATCAAAGGTTTTTTTTAATCACTTTTTCTTTTAACAAGGGGATAGATGTTTTTAATTGCGCGCGCACCTCCCGCTTCTTTTATAGCATGCTGAGTGAAGCTATATATGACGTCACCGGAGTAGGTCGCGACACTTAGCTGACAGCATTGCTTTCGGAAGCTGAGGATCTTGAGAACTTCAGTTCGAACTTCGCGCCAGGTACGATTGCATCTTATTATACCTTTTTTCTTTTCGTCACACATATCACTTGATCGTCTCAAATATTTTCATCGATCGTTATCAAAACTTAAGTCTTAAGTTGCATTTTGAAGAACGTGCGTCTGAATTGATTCGGTTAATTGATGCAATTGGAAGAAAAGATCGTCCTACCAGTCGTACTTTGATCATCGACAGATTTGCAATAACCGCGTTCAAAGTTTATCGGATCTATCAAGGTCACACATTTTTCGCACTTGTTCCTATTTCTGCTGAGGATAACAGTTTGGCATCTAAGAACGTCATGTTTATACAATTGAAAATATAGGTTTTTATTGTTTCACAGAAGTCGGGGAAAAGAATGACATCAACGATGATGGGACCGTTGGAACAGATGCCAAAGTCTGATACTATCAAACTACGTGATCGTCACATTGGGTAAGTCAGGAAGTTGCTAACGTCATAGCAATTATAATCATAATTCAGTCATAAATATACTTCACACTTGCCAGATGTTCTTATCAAAAGTGAAAAAGATAACGAACCCTTGAAACGAAACAAAAAAGAAAAAGAAAAAACTCGTGCGAATATGATCTATTATAGTCGTTGTAATTTCGCCTATTGTTGCAAAACTACGCATCGACGTATACATATATCTCTCGCACCACGCTATTATTAAAGTTGGCTAATGTCTGCTTATCATCTTGCCAACCCGTGTTACGTGATCGCATTAGTGTACCCTGCTTATGTATACATATTATAGTTGCATACGTGTGGTAACATAATTAAAACGAAACAAACAAATAAAAACTTACAAGTGCATTATCAAGTGTGTAGATATACTAGAACACATGTGCAAATAATCGCGTCAGCGAGTCATAATCTTATTTTGGATACAACTACGCGCGAGATATGCATATATGTAATTCCGAAGGTCACTGTGTAATTTCAACTTCCACATAATCAAAAATAATTTTTTTTTGTGCGATACGAACTATCTCTTATTCTAGGGAATCGTGTAAGCTGTTTTACCGATCGAGTCCCCTAAAAATCGTCAGGGCCAAGGGACAATACATGTACGACGAAAGGGGTGAACAGTACTTGGACTGTATCAACAACGTGGCTCACGGTAATTATCAGTAATCACAATCGATTGAGGAGGCTGTTTCAAATGATCATTATTGGAGCCTACTACTTCAATCAGATTATAGTATGTATACAGATATACACGTGTAGTTTGAGTTTTAATTCGGTGTAAAAGCCTAGGAATACTATATCGGATGAATCTTATCATTCAAAAAACGTACTGGATAATTGTCGCCATCGTAGAAGCAATTCATGAATGAGAATAATAATAGTGATAACTGGAGAGACACTTTGAAATCCCCTCTGCCCTCAAAAAAGTTTATTTGGTTCGTTCTTTTTTATACTTTTACTCTTTTTGTAGTATAATAGAAAAGAAAATAGTAAAAAATTGGTCAATTTGCATTCCTAATCGTGTTTTGTGGAAGAAAAAAAATATGATAACTCAATTGGAATAAATGAAAAATCATTCAATAGTGTTTTAGATCGTTCAAGAATGTAGAAAAGATTCAGGACAATATTGTTATCGCAGTGATTGTCTAGACTTGATTCCCTGCTATAGTTAATCGCAAGATCGAGTTCGACTTTTGCTGTGAAAATAATCTGAAACGTCAGCCTAATACGAAACCATGCGTGTCACTTTCATATCGCAGTCTAGACTGCTTGAGAAGATCATATCCGATGGAAATGAGACTATATATTTGCCTGATTGCACTTTCACTGTCAGTGCCCACTTCGAAGAATCGAAGTAGAATTTTCAAGGATTTACCCGAATGTTTCTTATCATGCAGTTGGTCACTGTCACCCGGACGTGGTTCGAGCTGGACAGGAACAAATGGCCCTGCTTTACACGAACAATCGATTTTTGCACGATAACTTGGTGGTCTGCGCCCGCCGACTGACGTCTTTACTTCCGGATCAACTGTCCGTTTGTTACCTCGTCAATTCCGGAAGCGAGGCGAACGACCTCGCCCTTCGTTTGGCACAGGCCCATACCAACAACACAGAAGTTATCACAGTCGATCAGTAAGTCGTCGACGAACTTTTAGTCGGAATTGTACAACTTTTCCTCATCCCTGACCCTATATTCGTCACGTCTTACAGGATTCTCGTCCTGCGATGAGGCTTTGGAAGCATCGGTGGCTCGACGACAGGCTCGAAACGCGATACTAAATTGTATGACTGATATTTCGGTGTTTCTATACTCTCGGATTTTATTTGTACAGAAATGGGACGAGTCTGTTAAATCCGAGGGAATGGAAAGCGCCGGGTATAGGAGAGATTCGAATAGTGTGCTATGAGAAAAGGAGAAAGAAAGAAAAACTAACTAGATAAACTTTGTGTGAAATTTTCAGATTTAAGATTATGATTATAATTGAAAGTACGAAACTAATCCGGTGGGTTTATCTTTTTCTTGTTTACAGCAATCTCTAGAAGTCTATTAAGCAGAAGAATCGCCAGAAGCTATAGGAATCTCAACCGAGGAGATCGAATTCCATTCCGCCTAAATTGCGGAAACGCTGACCAACATACTACCTACATAACTTTGTTGTCATTTTAGGTGACAAATGGAGATGTATGTTCACGTATGCTATGCACAAAAATAATTTCAGCATGAAAAGTGCTTTTAGAAACGCCAAGAGGTCCTTTGGATGGGTCTTGACGGAACCTGAAGTCGATCGTTTCACATTCATTCTTCATAGTTGCGTTGGCTGGGTTCTCAAATACATCATTAATCTTCTTATCGTGACCTTGAGCACAATAAATGATCGATAAACCGCATCAGAAATCGATTTTCCTTCTTATCAGGCAGAAATTGAACAATTTATTGAACGAATACGTTTTGTTTTTCGCACCCTGCAGCCAACGTGACGATGCGATTCGTTGACATCTCACAAGAAACCAATTGACAATATTTCAGCGGATTTGTAAATTCAAGATAACATTATCTTACGTTTGTGAAAATAATTTTTTTCCCTTATCCGTGCAGTTAGATCGACGAATATTTCAGGCTTTTAGTATATAATATATAATGTAATAGTTCTCATAGCAGTGGGACACTTCGAGCTTGCGAGTAAAAACCCTCAGCCAAACTTACAAACCATGGAAATAAAAATATGACTGAAAAGAAACTTTATCTGTGTAGCGCTTATCACGGACACCTCACAACGATGATCGACATCTCGCCGTACAAATTCAATCAAGCAAATGGGACTGGACAGAAGGATTGGGTCCACGTGGTGAGTGCAGATTGGAAAGAAACAATCTTTTCTCGATTACTAGTTTGTTCTTCCACAAATCGTAAAATTTTTCATTCATTTCCTCAGACTGCGTGTCCAGATGTCTACAGAGGGAAGTACCGCGACATTGATTATCCCGGAGAAGACATGGGGGTGAAGTACGCCGAAGATGTGAAGAGAATTTGCACAAACATCAAGTCGAAGGGTAAAGGAGTCCAAGCCTTCATCGCAGAGAGTCTGATTTCCGTCGGTGGACAAATTCTTCCACCTAAAAATTACTTCAGGAACGTCTACAAGTGAGTTAGATATTTTCTAAAGCTAAATTTGGATTAACTTTCGGTTGAAAAAATGTTGAAACAGTCAACACTGAAATCATTTATTCCATGTGTGGAAGTTTGAGATCGTTAACAGAAATAAAACGTTTCTATTCTCCGAATCCAGACACGTTCGAGAAGCTGGAGGAGTTTGCATAGCGGATGAAGTACAAGTCGGTTTTGGCAGAGTCGGAAGCCACATGTGGGCTTTCCAGCTTTACGGAAATGACGTAATTCCCGATATTGTAACGATCGGTAAACCGATGGGTAACGGACATCCGGTGGCTGCCGTTGTCACGACTCCAGAAATTGCTAAGAGCTTCGGAAGTACTGGAATACAATACTTTAACACGGTGAGTTGAATCCGGTGCCACAATTGGAAGGTCCTGGCAACGAAAGGGTCATGTGTAGTCTATCACCGGTATTCTTCAAACTTGGTAACTTGATACAGAAAAACGAAAACATCATAAAACTCTCCTTTCGAAGCTAAAAATGACAATAAAAAAATGATTCATTGAGGTAAAATCGGGGAAAATTATATGAAATCGGCATAAATTGATACTTTTGGGAGAGGTAAGATCACGTTTTCAATCTATGAATCAATTATTAATAGAGACGTGCTCTCTGATTCTCTAACGAGTGGGTTATTCCAATAATTGCGAGATGAGGACTTGGATAATTCCCATAAACGCAACGAATATTCATCTAAAACTATTCGAAAATCTTTCTTGGAACAAAATATACGTCTTTAGAAAAAATGTATCAAGCTCAAGTGGCTCGAAAAACCACAACTCAGAAACTACAAAAACGGTGAAATTAACAGAAGACTGAAAGGACCCAGTAATTGATCTCTTCTTCGTCAATAATGCTTTCACACTTCAGATTTTAGATCGATTTTGGATTTATTTTCACAATCAATTATGATTACACTTTCTTTTATTGATAATTGTTTGAGTAAAAAACGATCAAGGGGCTCAAAAACCGGGTCAGGACCTTATCTAAGAGGACTCAGAGTGCTAATTCGTTCTTTTCACTCAACGCCATTTGGACCGAACCTAGTCCAGTCTATTATCGAAGCGGGAGTAATGGGAATATGTATTGGTCAATTCATATGCATTATGTATGCCTGGAAGCTTTATTTACGAGCCGACTATCCGATCACTGCATTTATCGCTGTTTAACCGACATCGAGCCGCCCGATATTTATTGGAAGTTCGAACACTCGTGTCCTTCCCTTGCCGCAGTATACGCGCTGTATAGGCTATAGTTTTCCCATCTGCATGCGAATGAAGTCCTGCAGGAGAGCCCGAGAGCTCCCGCACTCGCTGTATAGTATTTCGCAAATTGTTCTACCTTCCAGCAATTTTTCACCCCATGCTCGTTTGTTATCGTTCTGTATTACTGGTAGAAATTCTAAACGTCCATTTCCGACACGACTGTGCACATATTCTGTGTTACCGATACCGATTTCAAGAGGTCAATTTACCTAATGGTCGTACCGTCGGGGATGCCGCAGTCGTTAGCCAGTCGAGGATTTATTCCAATCAACTTTTGAAATTACGTCACACTGATTCACGCGCAGTAGAAGTTTTCAGACATACATATCGAAAAACAAAACGGCTTCATTTTTCGTTTTGTGTATCGTTAATCCGATTGAACGCAGTACAGTTTTTCATTTCACGTCAACCCCAAGCTCTTTGCAGGTTTTCACGTCCTTCCTCCCTATCAAGTGGCTTGTTGTTGATGCAACCCTGCCTTTATACCCTCGTATCGTGGTTTCAACGATTTCAGATTACGACACGAGCCTCGCTACAACGCGATCTTCGAGTTAGATGGTAGTTGGCTTCGTGTCAGCCCTGATATAAAAGTCGTCGATGCATCCGCTGCGCTTTTTATATATTTCATTTTATCATCCTGCTCGCGAACGCAGACCATAACTAGAACGACCAATACGGAATACTGTACAGAGAATAGTATATTACACACCTAGGGAGGGAAAGTAGGCTATTCCAAACTGCATGTGAGATTGATTGGCAAGAACGCAGTTTGGGATGGCCTTTTTCACTCCAGTGGGTAGTATACTATTTTTCACCACCCCCTGCATCGGAAAGCACGACTTCCCGTTCACGCAGCGGGCCGAAAGTCGTACTTTCCGTGCAGATGTGGTGGAAGTACTTTTCACTACTCACCAGAACATCATTTTACATGTAGATTCAACCATGGCATTCCAGACCGGAGGGGTGGATTTACAACCCAAAAAATGCATACAAACGACATTTTTGGTTATTTTCATCGGTTTGTTGATATTTCTGACGAAGTTTTTGAGGTGACTTCAAGGAGAGACAAATTAATCATGTTTTATATTGTTTCTCCACTGATTTTGCGGGTTGTGAAGGACCCTTAACGTCCTGAGTAGATCATTAGCGACGGTACAGCTCTTCGAAGGTTGAAATTTTTCTTGCTTACCAAACAAAGAAAGGATCTTATTATCGCCAGCTACTAAATGAGTCGGTAGCATTCCATGGTGACAATTCATGACAATTCCATTTTACTTTCAGTACGGTGGTAATCCTGTGTCCTGTGCGATAGCAAACGCTGTAATGGACGTTCTGGAGCGCGAGGGTCTCCAAAAACAGGCCCTTGTTGTCGGCAACCACCTGATCACGGAATGTGAGAAGTTGGCACAGCGGCATCCGATTATCGGTGACGTCAGGGGAGCTGGATTGTTCGTTGGTATTGAACTGGTTAGAGATCGCGTTAGGAGACTTCCGGCGACGGCTGAAGCTGAACACATCGTTTCAAGGATGAAGGAGGAGAAGATCATCGTCAGCAGCGATGGTCCAGACAACAATATCATCAAACTGAAACCTCCCATGGTATTCAGCATCGAAAATGCTAACCACTTTGTCGACGTCCTCGACGAACTTTTAAAAGAAGTCGAAATCGACCTTGAAGAGGTAAAAACGATCACCATGATTCTTGAAAGACTAGAATGTTGTGAGAATTGAATCATTGATAGTTTTCTTAATAATGTCTTTTTTTTTGTTGCTTTTCTTCAGGCACCTCAACCGATGTCTCATACATTGAAGTCTGGAGTGTCTCCAATGGAAAATGAACTGCAATCTACTGGTGTACTAATCAAGGCTGCGTAATGGAGAAGATATATATTTATTTCAACTAGATAAGATGATGTAATAATTTAATATGTTCCATGTATGATTTTGATTTAAGTGATGAATCTACGTTATTTTTGTTTTTTACCGAGAAAATATCAGTACGTATTGAATAATCTGAATAGTTTTAAGTGGTATTTTTTCCCGTTTGTTATAAAATTGAATAAATGTTTGAGTCGACTCTAATAATATGACTATGATTTTTTCACCTCCACCTACTGCCCTCCTCCATGAGGCCAGGTTTACTGTTATCACCGTAAATCATGGGGGGATAAATTTATGCAGCCTTGGTCAATTCCTTATCAGCCTTTCTCCACACGATTAGTATAACAGCGAACTGCAGTTTTGCCGGGGAGTTTGCGTCGCGTCGATCCGTTGTCCCTGACCCTGCGTCAGCAGATTTACCATAAACGGATATTGATAAAACTTTATGAAAAATGGTTTCCTTCAGAGTCCAATTCTATTAAGACACTTCGAGTTTAGAACTATATCAAGTCGACCGAGCGTATCACAAAGTTGCCTAATTAGTTTTCAAGCACAGCTCTATTCCAGATGTATCTTCGTAATTGAACTCAAACATTTTTCGAGATGATGGAACGAGCTTAGGAACCTCAATTTGCACCACAAAAATTTATTTTAAGAAACTTGCTCACAATTTTTTAATTTCTAGATCAGAGTTCATCATATTTTTGTGAACAGGATATTTTTTATATCGAGATGAAGTTTAATAAAATGTTCCAATCCATTTCAAATTCTGCTTCTGATTCAGCTGACGCATTGCATTCAACATAATCCCGAAAAACTTTGGAACAAAACTTTCAAAAAAATGGAATAGAATCTCCACAATTTTTCTCGTTTTTTTTCAGCGAAATTGAAACACATTTAGAGTTTTTTCCGTAGTTTTTAGGCACGATGCGATCACTGAAGACGAAGTGCCTTTTAAATTTGCTATCGCAAAGAACGTCGGATCGAGTAAAAGTTCTCAAATCATATGGGAAGCACGTTTTAGCACCTAAAAAGTCGATTTCTAGTATTTTCAAGGGAGTCATTTTTGAAGAATTCGGATTTTTATATTTTTTTGCGAAATCCCGAGTCGAAATTTTGCGCCTATTTTGATACTTTCAGCATCTACCTCAACCTCTGTAGACCCTGCTATCACCTCAAGCTCCTATTTTGACCCTCCAAGCCCTCCGTGGTCGAAATTTAGCGCCGACTTTAGCACTCATACCGTACATATGAACCTCTTTGAACACTGGTCGACCTCGAGCACCCATTTACGACCTCCAAGTCCTCGGCAGTCATAATTTAGGACCTTTTTTGATACTCACAGAGCTCACGATCTAGAATCATTCGAAATTGTTCGCCCTCAAACTTCTATTCTGAACCTCAGCTAAAGTCCACTATATATAGAATCATAATTCGTGTATCATCACATCAATTATTCGAATCAATATATATATATATATATATATATGTATGTGCCTCAGTATTATATAAGGAATTGTTCAAAAGCACACGGAATGTAATATAATTATTGTGAGTATATATATATAGAATGTATACTGAGTATTATATATGAGAATATATATATATATATATATATATACAATAATTATATTACATCCCGTGTGCTTTTGAACAATTCCTTATAATACTGAGGCACCAAATGAAAGTCTCCAGCAATTGAAACTATTGATTGGTACTACATATTGAAGTATTGGAAAGTATACCTCGAAAATGCTTTATTTGCAACTGGACTTTGTGAGGAAACAAAAATTATTTCCTATAAGTACACTTTCATTTGTGGCAACCAAATTTCAATTGTATTCGTATCCGCTCCAAAACAATCTCTCATTGGCAAAATCGTGACCTATGAAAATAATATGAACTAATGCTCGAAACATAATTCTTACAATAAGTAAAAATTTGAATCAATCGTTTCACTGCAGCGTACCATATTATTACTGACAATGAGAACGAAAGCAATAGTTCACGTAAACTGGTATGTGTTGTCAACATTTTTATTTCTGCCATAATTATGTAAATTGATATTATAATCATTATCGTAGTAATTCTAAATATTAATAGAGCATCAATAATGTGCAAAATAATAGTAATGATAGTCGAAGTTTTACTTTTTAGTATACACTGTGTGCTTATTTCCCGACGAGCGAGGTAGCAGAAGTTTAAAAAATCTGCTGTTTATTTTATAATGAACAGCAGATTTGTATTCTATAATTTCGCGTATCTTATAACTTTTTTTACCTTTTTCGTTGAAGTTGTACTGGTATATATGAGGCATTCCATGCCAACTCGACCAATGATTTTCCCTCACCATTTTTTATTTCTTTCATAAGTTTTTCTATGGTTGCCCTCACTCTCAAAAACACTTTGAAATTTTTTCAGATTTTTCTAAATAACCGTTAATTTTTTACGTATTTCCAAAACTCCAAACAGATAGACATTTGTGAAAATTCTCAAAAAATTCTCAAAAATACTTGGTTCCAACGCCATTATTTTGGGACATATTAAAAAGTGGAACCAATTTTTCTTATATTTTTTTTGCATATTTAAAAAAAACCTATTCGATAATTATGGTCCTATCGGCTCCGAAAAGTTTTAGAGTACGAATTACTCGTATTTTTAGTAAAAACGGGTTATAAAAATAAACGAGGCGAAGGTTTCTGTTATAAGACATTTTATTTAATAATCACATTAAGATTATTAATAATAATTGATTTGATAAACCTCGTTTATTTTTATAACCCGTTTTTACTAAAAATACGAGTAATTCGTACTCTACAACTTTTATAACCCGTTTTTACTAAAAATACGAGTAATTCGTACTCTACAACTTTTCGGAGCCGATAGGACCATAATTATCAAATAAGTTTTTTTTTAAATATACAAAAAAAAATATAAGAAAAATTGGTTCCACTTTTTAATATATCCCAAAATGATGGTGTTGGAACAAAGTACTTTTGAGAATTTTTTCAACATTTTCAAAAATGTCTATCTGTTTGGAGTTTTGAAAATACGTAAAAAATTAACGGCTATTTAGAAAAATCTGAAAAAATTTCAAAATGTTCTTAAAAGTGAGGGCAACCATAGAAAACATTATGAAACAAATCAAAAATGGTGAGGGAAAATCATTGGTCGAGTTGGCATGGAATGCCTCATATGTATATCCATTCTTTTATTGTGTTTTATTTGTATGTTGCTTGTAGAGTAGTTGTCACATTCTATACGTACTATATATAGATTCTATTATTGTTTAATATAAGTTCATCTATGGCCGACCATAAAATATATATATATGTACAAAACATGAACAATTCCGTGAGTACTGTTTTCTTTTACTCTTCATATATTTCATAAGTTTCACTCTAAAGTTTGCAAGGTACACACGCGAAGGTGTAAGTCATGATTATTTTCTCATTTACTGACGTATACACTAGTAAAACTCTCGAAAGTTCAATCAGGTATGAGTTCTCCAAAGATTCAACGCGAGTTTATCAACATATGAGAGAAGCTGAAACAGCATTTGTTCAAATTTTTTAAATAGAGAATGAAACTGGAACAATGGTCATGTCGTTCAAAATTTCATGAATTGTGGCATCTAGGTTTCGACTACAATAACAATCAACCTACTATAACATTATATGAACACACATGACTTATTAAAATTGATTTTTTTTTAATATTGAATCAAACACTACTAGAAGCCAATTGCCCGCCCTATGTCCGATGAAATTTTTATCCCTGAAAAAAAAAGATAAAGACATTCGGGATCAAATGTATAGATTTTTTTCTATAAAATTCGGATATAATTTTAATGGACTCGATAGAAATGGATTTTTTTGACCTAATCCTTGTTTTCCGATATAGCAATAATATGATATCTGGAGGGTCTTACGAGGTTCTCGCGAGGTGCTAGCGAGGTGCTTCCGAGATCCTCATTTGATCCTCGATGCCGCTTGGCAAGGGTTTAGCGAGGGTTTCGCGAGGTTCTCGCGAAGTCCTCATTTGACCCTCAAATGCTGCATTTTGTCTGGTTTGTACACTAAATGAGGGTCTAATGAGGTTTTCATTCCCATACAAAAATGAACCTCACTAGACCCCCCAAACCCTCACAACGGTACAAATTGGAGGTTCTAAAGAGGCGCAAAATTTCGACTCGGGATATCCCCAGAAAAAGTTCATGTCCCACCCCGAACGCGGCTGATGGTCGATGTTTGCGATCCTCATTGTCATCGCTTTATTCGCGCTGCGATTGGATGCGCGGGTCGACTGTGGTCTGAGATGAGCCGAGAGCTAACTGTCACTGCAACCCTACGGCTGAACTGTCAGAACTGTCACTGCGAACCTGACCTAACCGATCAAAAGAATAAACTACACGCGTTGGATTTAACCTGCGACGAAGAAATTGCGATGAGGAAGAAATCGCGATGCAAAAATGAATCTGCGATGGTAAAATGTGCGACGCTGACGATTAACCTCTCGTATGAATCTGGAAGAAATTGCGATGCGGAAAAGAATCTGCGACGCTGACGATTAACCTCTCATATGAATCTAACAGAAATTGCGATGCGACAGAAAATCTGCGATGGTAATATCTGCGACGCTGACGATTAACCTCTCATATTCATATTCATATTCATATTCATATTCATATTCATATTCATATCATATTCATTCTGGAAGAAATTGCAATGCGGAAAAGAATCTGCGACGCTGACGATTAACCTCTCATATGAATCTGAAAGAAATTGCGATGCGAAAAAGAATCGATAATATCTGCGACGCTGACGATTAACCTCTCATATGAATCTGAAAGAAATTGCGATGCGAAAAAGAATCGATAATATCTGCGACGCTGACGATTAACCTCTCATATGCATATTCATATTCATATTCATATCATATTCATTCTGGAAGATATTCCAATGCGGAAAAAAATCTGCGACGCTGACGATTAACCTCTCATATGAATCTCACAGAAATTGCAATGCGGAAAAGAATCTGCGATGGTGAAATCTGCGACGCTGGCGATGGTGATATCCGCGATGCTGACGATTAACCTCTCAAATTGCGATGCGACAGAAAATTTGCGATGGTACTCTCATATGAATCTGGAAGAAATTGCGATGCGAAAAAGAATCTGCGATAGTAAAATCTGCGACGCTGACGATTAACCTCTCATATTCATATCATATTCATTCTGGAAGAAATTGCAATGCGGAAAAGAATCTGCGATGGTGAAATCTGCGACACTGGCGATGGTGATATCCGCGACGCTGACGATTAACCTCTCATATGAATCTAACAGAAATTGCGATGCGACAGAAAATCTGCGATGGTAATATCTAACGAATAACCTCTCATATGAATCTGGAAGAAATTGCGATGCGGAAAAGAATCTGCGACGCTGACGATTACCCTCTCATATGAATCTAACAGAAATTGCGATGCGACAGAAAATCTGCGATGGTAATATCTGCGACGCTGACGATTAACCTCTCATATTCATATTGATATTCATATTCACATCATATTCATTCTGGAAGAAATTGCGATGCGGAAAAGAATCTGCGACGCTGACGATTAACCTCTCATATTCATATTGATATTCATATTCACATCATATTCATTCTGGAAGAAATTGCGATGCGGAAAAGAATCTGCGACGCTGACGATTAACCTCTCATATGAATCTCACACAAATCGCAATGCGGAAAATAATCTGCGATGGTGAAATCTGCGACGCTGGCGATGCTGATATCCGCGACGCTGACGATTAACCTCTCATATGAATCTGTGAGAAATTGCGATGCGGAAAAGAATCTGCGACACTGACGATTAACCTCTCATATGAATCTCACAGAAATTGCAATGCGGAAAAGAATCGGCGACGCTGACGATTAACCTCTCATATGAATCTAACAGAAATTGCGATGCGGAAAAAAATCCGCGATGGCGAAATCTGCGACGCTGGCGATGGTGATATCCGCGACGCTGACGATTAACCTCTCATATGAATCTGTGAGAAATTGCGATGCGGAAAAGAATCTGCGACGCTGACGATTAACCTCTCATATGAATTTCACAGAAATTGCAATGCGGAAAAGAATCTGCGACGCTGACGATTAACCTCTCATATGAATCTCACAGAAATTGCAATGCGGAAAAGAATCGGCGACGCTGACGATTAACCTCTCATATGAATCTCACAGAAATTGCAATGTGGAAAAGAATCTGCGACGCTGACGATTAACCTCTCATATGAATCTCACAGAAATTGCAATGCGGAAAAGAATCGGCGACACTGACGATTAACCTCTCATATGAATCTAACAGAAATTGCGATGCGGAAAAGAATCCGCGATGGCGAAATCTGCGACGCTGGCGATGGTGCTATCCGCGACGCTGACGATTAACCTCTCATATGAATCTGTGAGTAATTGCGATGCGGAAAAGAATCTGCGACGCTGACGATTAACCTCTCATATGAATCTGGAAGAAATTGCGATGCGGAAAAGAATCTGCGACGCTGACGATTACCCTCTCATATGAATCTAACAGAAATTGCGATGCGACAGAAAATCTGCGATGGTAATATCTGCGACGCTGACGATTAACCTCTCATATTCATATTGATATTCATATTCACATCATATTCATTCTGGAAGAAATTGCGATGCGGAAAAGAATCTGCGACGCTGACGATTAACCTCTCATATGAATCTCACAGAAATCGCAATGCGGAACATAATCTGCGATGGTGAAATCTGCGACGCTGGCGATGCTGATATCCGCGACGCTGACGATTAACCTCTCATATGAATCTGTGAGAAATTGCGATGCGGAAAAGAATCTGCGACGCTGACGATTAACCTCTCATATGAATCTCACAGAAATTGCAATGCGGAAAAGAATCGGCGACGCTGACGATTAACCTCTCATATGAATCTAACAGAAATTGCGATGCGGAAAAGAATCCGCGATGGCGAAATCTGCGACGCTGGCGATGGTGATATCCGCGACGCTGACGATTAACCTCTCATATGAATCTAACAGAAATTGCGATGCGGAAAAGAATCTGCGATGGTGAAATCTGCGACGCTGGCGATGGTGATATCCGCGACGCTGACGATTAACCTCTCATATGAATCTGTGAGAAATTGCGATGCGGAAAAGAATCTGCGACGCTGACGATTAACCTGCGCCGCTGACGATTAACCTCTCATATGAATCTAACAGAAATTGCGATGCGGAAAAGAATCTGCGATGGTGAAATCTGCGACGCTGGCGATGGTGATATCCGCGACGCTGACGATTAACCTCTCATATGAATCTGTGAGAAATTGCGATGCGGAAAAGAATCTGCGACGCTGACGATTAACCTGCGACGCTGACGATTAACCTCTCATATGAATCTAACAGAAATTGCGATGCGGAAAAGAATCTGCGACGATTAACCTGAATTAACCTGAATCTAACAGAAATTGCGGTGCGGAAAAGAATCTGCGATGGTGAAATCTGCGACGCTGGCGATGGTGATATCCGCGACGCTGACGATTAACCTCTCATATGAATCTAACAGAAATTGCGATGCGACAGAAAATCTGCGATTGTAATATCTGACGATTAACCTCTCACATGAATCTGGAAGAATTGCGATGCGAAAAAGAATCTGCGACGCTGACGATTAACCTCTCATATGAATCTAACAGAAATTGCGATGCGGAAAAGAATCTGCGATGGTGAAATCTGCGACGATAAAATAAAAAACCATATTTACAGGGAATTGTACATGAATTAGATGAGGCATCTCCTAATTTACAATGCCCTCAATTGTTAGTTCATTATTATTAGTAATTAGCAATTCATATTTAATGAAGTTATTAATTGAATTTCAAAAACAGGAATATATTTTCGTAACGGAATATATTTTATAGTGCAAAGTGATGCTTTATCACTGGTGCACTTTTGTAAAATTTGTCGCAATCGTAGCTACGCATAAAATCTAAAAGAAAACAGATGTCTAACAAGAATTTAGACCTTACATTAGATCAGTTTGAAACGCTACGTAGATCTACCGATCTACGTGGCGATCCGTATAAAACTGCGATTTACAAAAATTTAGATCTACGTAGATTTCAGAACTGATCGTGCGACTGAAGCTGTCAGCTGTCGGAAATAAGTCTGAAGTGAGCTGAGATTTACATGATCGATGTGAGATGGGCTGTGAGCTGCGAACCGTCGACTGCCAGAGTTGATTGTAAATGAACTGCGAACAATAATAATGTTAGAATGATAAAATAAACGTGTATATTAGGGCAATTAACGTGAAATGAGGCGCGCGCGAAGCGCGCGCGTGCGATGCTAGTCCAATCTTAAAAGATCCGTGACCGCTCGAACTCGAAAACTCGCACCTATTGTTGACATTTTATTCGCGCGCCGATTGGGTGGCTCGTTTCGAGACTCGAGGTCGCGTCGAGATATTGCTGGTCGTTTTCCGCGCGTCATTTGTAGTTTCGTTGACTCGCCTGTCATTATTTTGGATGTCAGTGGCGATCAAGCAAAGGGTTATACGAGGTTTCGTGTTCGGGATGTTCATTCAAAATTGCAGGACGTTCGGATGGATAAGGATTCAATTCGCATCGTGTTATGTTCATGATCTTCGTCTTACGCTTTCTTGATTTTTCAAGTCAACGAAAGAAGTTTGCTCTCGTGTACGACTGACAGATTCGAGGGTTAAAAGTGCATTCATTCGTGATTAAGGATTAATTCTTCATCGAACACGGGAAATAAAGGTCGGCTTCGTATCATTATCAAGGCCTGAGACGTTAATTCGTAATCAGATTCTTCAGCACGGAAAAATTAACCCTGTGAAATTAGTAATTTTTTGATTTTTAGGTTCGAATTGAAAACGATTTTTGCATCGTCGTTCGTCGTTCGTGGTTCGTGCGAATGACCTCCATGAGTGCCCAGAGGAAGCCAACAAGCAAGTTGTAACAGAAAAATAGTAGGGCTGTGCAAATTTTCGATTTTAAAAATTATTATTCGTTGCGAATCAAATAGTAAAATTCAATTTGAAGATCGAATCAAATTATTCGAAACTTTTAGTGATCTGAGGAGTTCGAATATTCGAATAATTTGATTCTACTGACGAATAATTCGAAACTTCCAGAAAATGAGGATGTTCCGGATAATTGCGACTCTTTAGAGACAATCGTATATATTTTTTACAAATGATTCTGAGTTTTTAGGCTTTTTGTATTTCACTCGGATAATGGATATATGAGGAATATTCTTCATCACTCATAAACATTGGTGATGACGACGAATTCGTTTCATGAATCTAAAACTGACGTCAAAACAACACGATGTTCCGATGAATAAATAAATATTCAATTCGCAACGATTTGTGTTCATGATCTTCGTCGTACGGTTCGGATAGCTGAAATATATTGGCCTTCTTGATTCTTCAGGTCAACGGAAGAAGATAGCTCTCGCGTACGACTGACAGATTCGAGGGTTAAAAGTGCATTCGTCCCTGATTGAAGTTTCATTCTTCATCGAAAACGGGGAAAATAGGTCGGTTACGTATCATATCCAAGGCCTGAGACGTCAATTTGTGAGCATTAGGTATTCTTTAGCACGGAAAAATTAACGTTGTGAAATGAGTAATTTTTCGATTTTTAGGTTTGAATTGAAAGTGATTTCTGGATCGTCGTTTGTGGTACGTGCGAATGATTCACAGAAGTGGCCAGGGGAAGCCAACAAGCAAGTCGTAACAGAAAAATAGTAGGGCTGTGCAAATGTTCGATTTTTCAAATAATTCGTTGCTAATCAAATAGGAAAATTCGATTTGAAGATCGAATCGAATTATTCGAAACTTTTGAATGATTCGAATTGTCCAAATTTCGAATAATTTGATTCTACTGAAGAATAATTCAAAGCTTCCAGGAAATGAGGATGTTCCGGATAATTGCGACTCTTTAGAGGAAATCGTATATATTTTTGACAAATGATCTGAAGTTTTCAGACTATTCGTACTTAACTGGGACTTCTGCGCGACATCGCCCAACTAAATACCTTACGATTCTTTCCGTTCTACGTATTCATTCCAAGGAGGATCCAACCAGGAAACGTACTTCGCACTCAAACAACAACTACTACAAAGCAGGCAGGAGATATAAATCATTTTTGGCCCAAATTCGAATTTCGCAAGAATCTTACACTGGCTCTTTCTCAACTGTTTCCTGGACGTGCACATCAATTTTTAAGGTATTATATTCATCAATGTAGGAGCCAATCCATTTTCGAGAAAGATGAGGGAGATTTCTTGTTCACCTGAAGTTCGAATCTCATTGTTAGTCATTTTCGATAGGGTACATGAATACCTCTTGTCATATCCAAGCTGCGTAGAAAGATCGATCATTCAATTCAGAAATTGATCTTCGTTAACAGATGTTCTTCCCATAATACATTTTCTCACCTCTAAAATCTTTGCTGCGAAAGATGCGTTTAAAAAAATAAAACCATAGAGCTCTTGAGCAGTTTGGGTTGGACCGGAAAAATTGAGATGCAAAAAGTTCGAAGACTTAAAAAGAAGGAAGGTTTTTGAGAAAATTAAAAATTGATGAACAACAATTGGGTAGGTACATATTTTTTTTCATCAATTTTCAACTGACGTAATTGTAATTTGTCAGAAAATTATTCTCCTCAAAATGGATCAACTCCTACATCAATCGACATAGGATCTTGAAAATTGGTGTGCGCGTTGGGAAAATACAAGTGTTTTTGTAAGATTAATTCGGATTTGAGCGGAATTGGAACTCATTAGACCAAAGCTGATTTTCATCTTTGCAATTGTTCGTGGTAGATCGTTGATGGAGCGCGGATATATTTCTTGGTTCGAAACTACACGTACGAAATTTTTCAGATTTGCAGCAACGGCCCATAGGAAAAAAACTCAACTCAGTGAGTGAGCGTAGAAAGTGTTCTCGATTCGAACAACAATAAAATGTTCTGAATTTGGACCGAATAATGCGCATCCTCGACTAACTCAAATTATTTCCTCGATTATTTCAATCTTTGAAAGTGTCAAATTTTAGATGAAGAGTTCGAAAATTACGAATAGATCGAATAGTGCGGATAGTTCGGAATGTTCGAGTCATTCGAAATCTCGAATTATTCAAAAATTCAAATTATTTGAAAACTCTAACTATTCGAAAATTCGAGTTACTCGGAAAATCGAATTATTCGAAATCTTGAACTAAATATACGATTCAATTCGATTCGAATATGATATTCGCACAGCTCTAAAAACAGTCCATTTTAATGCTAAGGAAGACAAACCACGATACAAGTTATGAGACAATCTTCATCATTTCGAGAATCACAGAATTCGAGAAATCGTCGGCCCGCGCGGAGCGCGGGCTCCGGATCGGCTAGTGTCGTAAAAAATCGCAGGAAATTGTAAAAATTCTGACTGTTATACGAAAATTACTGCGATTCATTTCCAAATCTTTGTGAAATCCATATTTTCTCACTGCTTCGTACAGAATCGTAGTTGTAGAAATTCGTAGTTCTTCGTAGTCGAAACCTGAAATTTTTCGTAGAAATCGTTATATTTCGATACCAAGCTTTACCAATAACTAAGATTTTGTACGGTTTTTATACAGAAAACTACGATTTTCTACCATTTTCACTTTTTCGAAGATATTTTCACCAGGGCAAGGCGGCAAAATTGATCAGAAACTGTGATCCTGAGACCTGAAACTTTGCTTTCACGTCAATGACTCTTATCGGATGAGCAAAATGTGATCAGTAATATTGGAAAATTATTGAAATCATACACTTGGTAACATAATTTACTTGAATTTATTGATGAGAGCTAAATTTTACATCCGGCCTCTCAGATGAGCGAAATTTCAAACAACTGATAAAATGTCTTCATTTTCGGTGCTCTTTGAATACAAATTTGGATTTCTGATGAATATTTTCCCATTTCAATTACTCTCTGGATGGATTACATTCAATTAATATCATTCAGCTACGAGAATGTGATACGGGTGATTAGCTATTGCAATCATCTAGTAGTATTACATCATGTGGAATCGTGTCCTGGATTTTTAAACTGAACCACAGCTATCATTGACTCCGTATAGAAGCTTGGTCAGCAGTTTGGAAGATACGCGAAGCTCGTGGCCTGAACCGATTTTTGCAGCATCGATTATGAGTGTTTAAACCACGTATTCACGATTGGATAATGATCTGCAAATACCATAAATGTATACGTTTTTCATATGCTACGGGATTTCTGTTGAGGGAAAAAAGATAATTCTAGGGATGTAAATTTAAGGCCATGAAAGCATGAGCATTTATCGATTATTCCAGGCAAAAGAATGTTTGTGGAATTAAATATAATGTAATGAATGAGTCGACCATCGATTCACCTTTATGTTAGCTGATCAAGTTTTCCCCATTATATCCTCACAAACATCTCGAACTTTCGAAATCGCTGCCATACGATCGATGAAATTGCGGTTTACGTGATGAACCATTAGCCACGCGTGTAATGTTAATCATTTTATTATTCAAAAGAACGGATGTTGTGACACGTCCTGACGCTGATGAAAAATAAGCTAGTGCAAAAATTGTCAGCTCGTGCGAACAAAGTTGCACTCAATGATCAATTCTTATCATATAGTCTTGTGAATGTACTAGGTACAGAGAATCATGGCCAGGTCAACAGGTCAAAGGCGATAGCTGAATGCACAGAAAACGTAAGTATAAAAGATGATTCTCAGATCTCAGTCTTCACTCCACCGTCATCGTGCTCCCAGCCACCATGATGTGGACCTCGAAGCTGCTTTTGTTCGCCCTCCGTGAGTATTAACATTATTAAAAAATATTGGTAACAATTTTTACTAAGACCTTACTGTAATCATTATTTTAATGAAGTTCGTGCATTGCTTTTGCTACAAGTAATAAACGAGATACGTATTCAGTTCAACGAAATTTTTCTGTTCGAGGAATGAGAATTTTTTTTCTCTCAAACTATACACTGAAAGTAGACTTCTAAGAACGCACGAAAACAGCTTCAGGCAGCTCATAGTGTATTTTGTACTTGCAGTCGGAGGTGCCGTATTGGCCGATCACAATCAACAACAAGGACATGAACAAGGACAGAAACAAGGACAAGGAAATGCCTGGAAAAGTGGAAGCGAGTACAGATATCAAGTGCGTGGTCGTACCTTGGCAGCCCTTCACCAGGTTGCCGACCAGTACACCGGTATGCTAATGAAGGCCCAGCTGAGGGTGCAACCTAAATCCGGTGATACTCTGAGGGCTCAGGTCTCTAAGGCTCAGTACGCCCAGATCCACACCAAGTTGTCGGATGGTTGGGACTCTGAAATCCCAGAGAACAAACTGAGCTTCAAGAACTTGCCTCTGAGTGAGAAGCCTTTCGAGATTAAAATGAAGCATGGAGCAGTCGACGACCTGATCGTTGACCAAAACCTTCCCAACTGGGAGGTGAACATGCTGAAGAGTATCACCAGCCAGCTCCAGGTCGATGTTCAAGGCGAGAATCTCATGAAGTCGAAATACAACCAGGAACCCGAAGACAACCAGGCCTATGGAGTTTTCAAAACTATGGAAGACTCGGTGACTGGAAAGTGCGAAGTTCATTACGACATTGCACCTCTGCCCGACCACGTCATTCAGAACAAACCAGAACTCGCTCCTCTGCCTCAGCTCCGTGGTGACGGACAAATGATCGACGTTGTCAAGTCGAAGAACTTCAGCCGCTGTCATCAGAACCCGGTTAGCCACCGTGGTTTCGATGGTATGAACGACTGGGAAGCCGGTTCTAGCAACAACGGACGTTTCCTCGCCGTAAGTTCGATTTCAATCATTGAATATTCTTCAGGAACAAAAAAACAATGACTGCAGTAGAATTGGAAATCAAACTAACTTACCTGTAAGTGAAGTTCGATTGTAATTATACTAGCGGAAAGTAGCGGTACTACCTTGTAATCATCTCGAACGAGACTCTTATATAATTACAATCGAACTTCACTTACAGGTAAGTTAGTTTGATTTCCAATTATATTTCGAGTCTCGTTCTTCGAGATTACAAGGTAGATGTTTAGAGTAAGGTAGGCTACAGCCGAAACATATGACCATTTCGAATGATGGAACACCGAGTTCGCAATTCAGTATACTTTTCTTTAATAATGTCGTTTATTTATTTATTTTTTTTTTTTTTATTAGTGATATATATGCATATGACAGATATGTTATACTGAGCCTTTCTGAGGAAGCGAAACGAACCCTTCCCCCTCCACAGGCCTGCGTTGGGAATACCTGGGCGAGGGAGAGAGAGGGTCTGTTTCGCTTCCTCAGAAAGGCTCGGTATAGCTCTTAAAGTTAGACTTAACTGTTTTATATTGCGTTTGTATCGCCCAGGAGCGATGTTACAAAGGTACCTTCCGTTTCTATCGGTCTTTTATAAAATCTTGCAAAGACCTTGGAGTTTTCTGACCATCCTGCGGTGCTTTTTATAATATTAATATCGATACCTTTTAGTGCCGCAGCCGACGTTGCAGCGTGTCTCGTGCTATGGGCCGTGAAACGCTTATCTATACCTGCTAATTTTAAGCATTCCCTGATCCATCGACTGACCGTCACCGATGTTGCCTTTCGGTAAGGCCTTTTAACTGTGATAAAAAGATTTCTCAATGTTCCTCTCATGTCTTTTGTAACTGACACATAACGGGTCAGGACCCGAGCAACGTAAGCTGCTTTCCGAGTTACGAAGAAAGGCAGAAAGAAGACAGGTTGAGGTGTCCCCACTCTGGATGTTTTAATCGCTTCAGTGATTTTAATTTCTATGCCTTCTTCTAAAAATGAAATATCTTCAATTTTGATCAATGAAAGGGTTTGCACGCGATGTGCAGTAGCTAAAGCTAATAAGATGACTAGTTTGAACGTAAGCTGTCTCAAATCTAATGCTTCAAGTGGTTCCAAGGCTTCTGCCCATTTCAGCACAGTTTCAGTATCCCAGATAGTGTTATACTTTGGTTTAGTAGGACGAATTTTGAAAGCACCCTTAAAGAAACGTTTGATTAAGAGGTTATTGCCCAAATCCTCGAGACTAAGTAGGTTAATAGCTGATCTTTCGGAATTCAAGGTTCCGTATGAGGCACCGTTTTTGAAGCGGTTTGTCAAAAACTTCAATACCTTGTTTTCATTCGCTTCAAAGGGGTCTTCTCTTGTCTGGTCATTTAAGGTAGGGGCTATTTCAGCGTTCAGCGCTGGAGCTTCCAGCGAGAGGTTTCCTGTACGAGAATACTTCTCCAGGACCTTGTCCTTAGCCTCTTTGGTCAAGCCTTCTGACAACCAGGCAGACCATCTGGTGACCAGACTTTGATGTAAATCCACCTTCTTGCTATTGTTGCACGCTGGATCGTCTCCGAGGAGAATCTCTGTCGCCTCGTCCAATTTCTTAGACTCGGACGGTAGGACCGTCGCCTCGTCCAACTGGTTTAGTTCAGAGAGTGGGTCTGCGACCACGTCTGACTGTATTGGTTCGGAGGGTGGATCTGTGTCAACTAGGGTTATCGGTATCTCTGACTGAGATTCGTCTCGAGATGTGGACGGATTCGGCGGGGTCACTGTCTGTGGCCCTGTTTGGACAGTTGACGATCTGTCAAGAGGCTGGCCCTCAGGTGTTTTAGTGTAGTCCAATCTGTATTTTCGAGATTCCCTTTGTTTATTCGTTTCGGTGTTTTCTTTGTTGTGTTCAGAGCGTCTGTCTGAAAAACAAGATGGACGTCAATGGCACTCGTGGTTATCGCGTCCTACGTGCGAAATTTACGAGTCCGAACGCACGAGCATGACTCCCACAAACGAGTACATGTCGCCGAAAAATTTTTGAGACCACCCGAAACTTGAAATTTTGTTTTGCTTACCTGATTCTCGATCGTGTTGATTACTGCGTTCGAGTCGTTTCTCCAACCTCCGCAGCCTCTTGAATATGTCCTCTTCATCGGAGTCTCGCTCGGCTTCGCTTTTTGCCTTTGCCCATTGTGGACCGCAGGGGATAGGACACACTCGCAATTCGCGTTTTGCTTGTTGAGCTGTTAATAACACTGGAAATGTGAATTTTCCGGACAAAAACTCTCTGCGATGCGACTCTTGCTCGCACAAAGAACGTTATGAAGAATAGTCGGCAGGAGCGCCAAGGGCGCGGATTTTTAGTTTACTCTCTGAAACATGTGGCTCGACCTAGCGGAAAGTAGCGGTACTACCTTGTAATCTCGAAGAACGAGACTCGAAATATAATTGTCAGTGAATGTGTTTTACCAAAACTTTACAGAGATCCTCGACCAGTCGTATCATTCTTTCCGGAAGTCTTGCTCGCCACACGATCCAATCTTCTGTCACAACGAACAAGGTCATCCTCAGCCCGGAACTTCACGAGGAACAGAACGGCATGGTCGTCAGCAGACTCAACCTGACTCTCGCCGAAGTCACGTCGGCCTCAAACAGCATCTCCTCCCCATCGAACCCAAAATCCACCGGAAACCTCGTCTACCGTTATCAAGCCGAATCGAACGAAGACGATGAAGATGACAGCTCAAGCTCCAGCTCAAGCAGCTCTGACTCCAGTTCTGATTCAAGCTCCAGCAGCTCAGACTCCAGCTCTAGCTCCAGCAGCTCAGACTCCAGCTCTAGCTCCAGCAGCTCAGACTCCAGCTCTAGCTCCAGCAGCTCAGACTCCAGCTCCAGCTCCAGCAGCTCAGACTCCAGCTCCAGCTCCAGCAGCTCAAACTCCAGCTCTAGCTCTAGCAGCTCAGACTCTAGCTCCAGCTCCGACTCCGACTCCGATTCTAGCTCAAGTTCGAGCTCGAGCAGTTCAAGCTCAGAAGAGGCAGGACAGCAGAACAAAAGACGCAACCCACGCAGTCCTGGCCAGAACAAAGGTCAGAACAAAGGTAACGAAGATCTGACTCAGGCTCCTAGGGGTGAAATATGGTCCATACTGAACCGCCAAGGCAAGAATTCCGAGGAAGACATATCACCAGCAAAAATTGCGAAACATGTTGAAGAAATCGCGAAGGAGATTGGAAAGGAGATTCAGCGTCCCAGCCAAATTCCACAGGCACAAACCCTCGAAAAGTTTGACATCATTGTTGAGCTGACGCGTATGATGAGCTCTCATCAAATCGAACGAGTTGAACAGAGTCTGTACCAGCCTGCTGACAAGACCAATCCCAACAGCGAAAGTGACAGTGCACGTAGATCCGCTTGGGTTGCGTTCCGCGATGCTATTGCTGCCGCCGGAACTGGTCCAGCTCTCCTTGCCATCAAGGATTTGATCAATCAAAAGAAAATTCAGGGTGCCGAAGCCGCTGAGATTCTCGCTTCCCTACCACAAGCCAGTCGCAAGCCAACTCCACAGTACATGCGTGCCCTTTTCGTAAGTAAACTGAACAATTAAATACCTGAACAGAGCCTAATCAGGTGATTTTTTTACAGACTATCGCCACTTCGTCGCAAGTTACCGAGCAGCCGTACCTGAACTCCACTGCCATCCTTGCTTTCACTGAGCTGGCTCGTATGGTTCAGCAAAACAACGACACTGCCCACAACCGCTGGCAGGTTGATGGTGTCGCCAGAACTTCGTCAAAGGACCAGACCGTCGCGACCCGCCAAGCCCTCCCTTACTTGGCTCGCAAGCTGAAGGCAGCCATCCGTGATGCTGATAGCCCCAAGATCCTGGTGAACATCCGCGCTCTGGGTAACTTGGGACATCCTCAGATGCTCGAGGTGCTGGAGCCCTACCTTGAAGGCACCGAAGACGTCTCAGACTTCCAACGTTTGGCTATGGTCGCCGCCATGGACAAGCTGACCGAAATGCACCCCAAACTTGCTCGTTCTGTGCTGTTCAAGATCTACCAAAACACCGGCGAGGCATGCGAAGTTCGTTGTGCCGCTGTCTTCCAGCTGATGAGGACCAACCCGCCCGCGAGTATGCTCCAGAGGATGGCCCAATTCACCAACTGGGATCTGAACCAGCAGGTGAACTCCGCTGTTAAATCCGCCATTGAGAGCGCTGCTGAACTTGGAAACAACAAACAAGCTGAACTCGCTGAAAACGCTCGTGCCGCTAGAGACATGCTCAGTCCTGAGACTCACGGACTCCAGTACAGTAAGAGCTACTTGAAAGATTACGCCATCGAAGAAATGAACCTTGCCTACAAACTCGGTGCCTTGACGATCGGAAGCGAGGACAGCATCCTGCCCCAGGCCATTCAGGCTCGTTTGAGGACCAACCATGGTGGTTACAAATCCGTTCCTTTGGAAGTGGAAGCTATGGTCTCGAGCATAGATGACCTGGCCAATTTCCTCGCTGGACAAATGAAATCCGACGATAACAATAAGAACCAGAAACAAAAGGGAAATGGTGGAAGCGGTAAATGGACCCCGGAAAGGATTGCCAAGATCCTCAACATCCAATCTGAAGACGCAAGCCAGTTGGAAGGACAAATCTCCCTAGACACTGAGACCGCCAGTCGTTTCATGGCTTTTGACAATCACACCCTCGACCAGATTCCCCAGGGTAAGTAATCCTTCGTCATGTTGTGATAGTGCAATCGGAATATGCGGGATCATGTCTTATTGTCTTTGTTATTTTATTGTAGCTATCAAAAAGGCAGCCCAGGCTCTGAAGCAGGGCCAGAGTTTCAACGCTACCAAGTTGACGATGAATGCAATGTACCTGAGCTTCCCTACCGAGATGGGATTCCCATTTCTTTACAGTCTGAAGAGGCCAACCCTCTTCAAAATTGGTGGTGAGGCGAAGGCCCGCAGCAACCCCGATTTGGCTAATGGTTCTTCCGACGAGTGGGAGGTCCCATCTACTGTCAACGTTACGACTGACGTCCACGTTGTCTACTCTACCAAGAAAATGGCAAAGATTGGATTCATCACGCCGTTCGATTTCCAGTGGTACGTGGCTGGTGTTAATAAGAACTTGCAAGTCAATCTTCCGATTCGTGTTTCCGCTGACATTGATGGTGAGAACCAGCGTGTCCGCGTAAAATTGCAACCCATTCAAGAGGACCAAGACTACAACCTGATGCACTGGAGCACAAAGCCCTTCACCACCAGGTCTGACATCCGTGAGCAGAGCCCTCTCGCTCTCCACCGTAACACCCAGCCCATTCGCTCCAGGGAACCAACCAAGCGCGAGTACAACATCGGTGAGAAGAGTACTGGTATGGCTTTCCGCATAAAGTCATCTTCCGACGAAGAGCCTCAGAAAACTATGTGGTCGTCGGCTGCCGAGCAGGTCGATTTGCACGACGCTATCTCCGTCCTTGCCTTCCCATTGGCTCAGAAGGATATCAAGGAAAAGAGTTTCAATCTGAGTTTCGACTCTGGTCGCAGCAGCGCCAAGACTGTCGTCATTACGGCTTCCTGGGATAGCCAGAGGTCCAAGGAAAACAAGAACAGCGGAGCTTCTTCGGACACTCCTCAGCCGTCCAGCCAAAAGCCAGACAGCCAACAACGACAAGATGAACTTCAGGACCAGGCAGCCGCAGGTATCGACGATGCTGATGTCACCTCCATCGATTTTGGTGTAGAATTTCAAGGACAGACCAACGCTCAATACGTCGCTACCGCTGCGATGGCCTCCAGCAACACTGACGACACGTCCCGTGTCGTTGCCTACTACCACAAAATATCCGCTGAAGGTAAAAACTACGAAGTCTGTCTTCGCGCCGAAAGCGAGACGCCGAATGGTGCGGAGCTGAACTTCGCCCAGGCCATGAAGGCCGAGTCCTCCAGCAAGGTCGACGTCGCTGTTCGTTTCGGTGAACAGTGCCAATCTGGCGCCCTCGTCAAGGTTCAAGGTGAATTGGAACAGAGCGCTGACCTCAGACAGCACCTGCGTGAGCATCCAATGGCTCAACAATGTGCCACACAGATGGGAGAAGGCGACGCAGCTCTGCCAGCATGCCGCAACATGACCGCTC
The DNA here is from genome assembly GCA_018257835.1 of Euura lappo. NCBI lineage: Eukaryota > Metazoa > Arthropoda > Insecta > Hymenoptera > Tenthredinidae > Euura > Euura lappo. The sequence goes on from JAEUYN010001729.1 coordinate 112,481, forward strand.
GTGCGAACCAAATGGACGAAGCTCACTTCACCATCAAGTACGAGAACGTACCAAATGCCGCCAAGAACATGACGGCCGCCGCATACAGAATTGCCCACTTCATGGCATACCCTAACGTGAACGAGAACACCGTTGATCCTCAAGCCCAGGAAGAGAATCGCATTGACATCAACATTGAACTGTCTGAAGACTTGGAGAGAGCCAATGTATCCATCAATGCTCCTGAAATGGACGCGGAATTCGAGGATCTCGAGATCGCGGAATGGGTTCGTCCTCTGATCGCAGTCGACACTGTTCAATCCGCAGCTGAACGCTTGGGAAATCACGCTACGGACGGACAACACAATCGTGAGTATTAAACCTTGTTCAGAAGATGCCTGAAGAATATTATCAGTCTCATACTAATCTTGTAAGCACACAATCAATTAAAAATTAAACCTTGTTCAGAAGATGCCTGAAGAATATTATCAGTCTCATACTAATCTTTTGCTCTCTTTCTTGCAGCTACCTGTGTTCTGGACAACAACTCTGCCAACACCTTCGATAACGAGACTTACTCAGTCGAGCTTGGAAATTGTTGGCACGTGGTTATGGCCGCCGTTGCTCAGGATGACCCTGACAGCGATAACGAGGACTTGGACATTCCTGACGATATGAGAGTCTCCGTGGTCGCTCGTGACGTCAGCCAGAACGCGAAAGAGATCAAGATAACTTTGGGTGACGATGAAATCACCTTCGCCCCGTCTCAATCGAACCCCCAGGTACAGGTAAACGGAAAGTCTGTGAAGATCTCCATGGATGAAAGCCACACCGAGATGGACGATGACGAGGAAGAGGCTGTATTCGAGATCTTCCAACTTCCTGACGGTTCTGTCAAGCTCTCATCGAACGAGTTCGGCATCGACGCTGTCTTCGATGGATCCCGCGTCAAGGTTTCGGTAAGCATGAACGTTCTTACTGATAATTCATCCCCGACGAAAAAATGAAGAGTGTAAAATTCTCAATATTATTTCCTAATCCACAGGCTGCTCAGAAATATCGCGGTGCAGTCCGTGGTCTGTGCGGTACCTTCAACGGTGAACCAGCCGATGATTTCACCACCCCCGAAAACTGCATCGTCAAGAAGGAAGAGGATTTCGCTGCCACTTACGCCATCACCGGTGAACAGTGCGAAGGTCCAGCCAAGCAGAACGCGAAGAAGGCTGAAGAAGCTTACTGCGCCGCTAGGATGAACGCCCCCGGCAACAACGTCATCAGCAACCAGGAGGCAGGTCGTCCCAGACCTGGTCACAAGCAGCAAGGAGGACGTGGAGGCAACAACCAGCAACGAGGACGTTCGGACAACAAGAAGCAGGGAGGACGTCAAGGAAACTGTCAAACTCACCAGACTAAAGTCGTCGAGGAAAATGGTCGTACGTGTTTCTCAGTGAGACCAGTACCAGCCTGTACTTCTAGATGCCGACCCGTCCAGAGGAAGGAAAAGAGTGTCCAGATGCACTGCGTTCCCAACGGTGAAGCTGCGTCCAACGTCGTTAAGCAGATTCGCAGCGGTCGTAACCCGGACCTTAGGAAGAAATCAGTTTCGAAGACCATGAAGATGGACCTTCCAACTTCCTGCGCTGCTTAGGGAATACCGACAATGATTGATAAAACAAAAAGTAGTTTCTCTTTAGAGGTTTAAACGCTGTGATTTTAGTAGGTTATTAAGATGTATTATAAATTGGTATAATAGTAATTGAAATAATATCACACAAACAGCATCATAAAAGTGTCTAGCAAAAATTCAGACTAGAATTTGCATGAATGTATTAGGGAATCAATGTCAGATCAAATCAGAGGCTTGGGTCTCTTAGGTTGGTTATCTATCCTATATATATACATATATCAGAGACTGCAGTGAAGGAGGGTAAACCCGGGCTCACGTTTACAACAATAAAACTCGGTTATTGGATAATATAATTCCGGAAAAATAATCTTTCCGCTTTTACGTTCCGGTTTCTCCTTCGCCACCGTATTTCCATCAAAAGTACATTGCCTCTTTCGCAACGGTTGTTATATTTTCACGTTATAGCAGACGTAACAGAACCAATTCTACGAAGCAATAATAAATTATATAATTGCCAGAAATGATATTGAAATAATCTTTTAGTTAGTCGCAGTAAATTCGTACGTTTCCGTGGTACAGTACGGCCTCCAAACAACGGAGTGGTTATTGAAACTAATCTAAATTCACTGCGTCCTGTAAATTCGTAGAATGACTGTATTAGCAAGCAAATGGGAAGTTCCACCATCCGTTAAACACCCAGAATCCTTCCCCATAATCTATGTTTAAACACTATGAGCTGAAAATTAAATTACGAACATTACAACACACTGTGTTAGAATTACCCAACTTGACACCCGTCACGACCCTAACATTTACAGCATCATTTCTGCCACGTGTGATCAAGCCGAGATAATCGTTCCATTTTCACTCGATTCAATTATTGACTCAGCTAATTGAATCGATATTTACGAAACGCTAAGTCGTTTCCATTAATTAGCCCCCGATGACGGTTTTCTTGCTTTCGAAGGCTTAGGCATAGGCGGGGGTAGGGTTCGAGTGGCAAACACTGTAATCAAGAACGAAAACAGACGCGTAGCAGACGCGAAGTGCAAAGGTCTGCCTCAGCAAAACATCGTCCAGTTTGCAAGAAGTCGCGTTCGGGTAACGCCACGTGTACACGGTGTTTAGAAATTTCAGGTACGACTTTTGAACGAGGTTTTTGCCCCACGATACCGAAGCAATAATCAATCAACTCGTCTCAAGTTGCAATCGAACCATCAATAACTGCATCTTCGATAAAAAATTTAATATTGGGGATGAAGGTCTTTGAGCAGTCAAAATGTCGAGAGGATTTATGAAGTACTTTTTTTTGTCAGTCCTTTAAGTACCTTCTGTTTTCTCGAAAAAAGGCCTCTCCGAAGAGCAAGAGCAATTCTTACTCACGTAGAGAATTACGGCTCAAATAAGACCCCCTTAGTCCTTGGTAAGTGAACCTTGGCAGGCTTTAAGCTGACCGGACCTCGAGGAGCTTGGGGGCAAATAGTCTGTGGGTTTAATTGACTTTTGCCAGTCTGTTATATTCCCGTCTCTAATTCTTCACCGGGAATTGGGTATTCTACGTGTTGAGGTTGAGGTATACTCGGGTGAGTCGGAGCCGAACAATGGGGAAAAAAGCTCTCGAAGCATCAAATAGTCATGATACGAAAAGGATACTTGAAATGAGTACAGAACGTTATCTCAATTACACTGAACCAAAATGCAGAGGTTTTGATAGCTCCAGGCAAATATCTGGTCCTGACAGGTGGCAATTAAATGTTTTCCCACACACGAAACTACCGTTCGTGGTTAACAGTACCAGTTACCAACTGTCCATAGTCTTCGCGCAGGTAGAGAAAAAAAGGTAGCTACGAGTAATTCACGTTAATCAGTATTATATCTGATATTCTGCATTTCTTTTTCATCGCAGGATGCCACCTAGATTTTTAACTGAACCGTAAATTGAAAGCTGCTAGTGTAATCAGCAGTGAGATATCATCACAAGCTTCATCCGCAGAAACACTGGGGAATAAAAAGCCGGCTCTTCCGAGAGTCGAGAAAGGGTATCGTTTTTTTTTCGATATACCGTGTGGGTGTAGTACTCTGATCATTTGTAGGGGTTTTTATACCTGTGGGAGACATACCCTACTGAAAAAGATCCTGTAAAATATTACATGAAAAAGTACATAATAAATTACATGATAAATTTTATAAAGTTATGATTGGATTCACGATACGAATTATTATGTACTTTATCATAAGATTTTTGTTCTAAACATCATTTTGTACAAATACACATAATTTATTACCTAATTTATCGTAGGATGTTTTACGTCATGGTCAGATTTTATGATAGAAAAAGAAAAAAAACGGATCCCTGAGTCGGGATCGAACCGCCGTCCTTTGAATTCGCAAGCAGTGACGCTACCGTCTGAGCTACGGTACTTCACAGTAGTATAGCGAGGTTTCAGCTTCATAAGCTTTGATATAATTGTGATTGATTTCCAGTTTCTTCGGAGAAGTTGGAACTCGTAAATCCCCCGGTCTAAATTTTACTTTTTTTCTTTTCTATCGTAAAATCTGATCATGTAAAACATCACAATATAAATTAGATAATAAATTATGTGTATTTGTACAACAATGGTCAGAATAAAAATCATGTGATAAAGTACATAATAATCTACAACATTCTCAATTTACATGATAATTCATATCATGAATCCAATCATAACTTTATGTAATTCATTATGTAATTTTTCGTGTAATATTTTACAATATCTTTTTCAGTAGGGTATACTTGATCGTACACCGTAAAGTGGAAGTCTGTTGAAATGAAGCGATATAATTTTATAGTGAGATCATTGAAATAATTCTATGACAATTCACTACCGCAATTGCGAGCTATGAAACAATTGGGAATATATTTATATGAATCTAACTCATCTGATATGAAACTCGCATAATTTCGCCCTTCTCTCTCTTGCCGCAGATAAATTTGCGGTAAAGTTATACGTAATTTCACCGGAAATAATATTCAATTTCGTATGTAGCATTGCGATACTGCGGTATCATTTTTTATTCATAATTTTCCCGCTCGGATTCATGTAAAAATAAAAAATGTATGGCACGTACTTCGAATGCTCCGAAGTTACATCACTGCACTGGCTACCAAACTGCCCCACCTCTGCTCGATGAAACTTTCTTCCACGATGAGCTTTAATCTGAAGCATTCAATTTCTGTAATAATTCACAAACTCATCAGAATCAATTTCTTTCCAATATCTATTTACAAAGTATTATGAGTTATGAACATCCTAATCGAAGACATTCTGATCCTTTACCGTTGAAAAGTGGATCGATGAAAATTGCCCCAGTTCCTTTACGTATAAAATTCTGGGAATCATTCGTCCTCAAAGTATCAATGTACCCTGAGAATGTGATTGAAGGTATCCTAACTGCGCGATAGAATATGAGAAGGGTGAAAAACCGCTGATGCAACTACGTGATTTGGCACCACAGTGGGCGACCCGAAGGCTATGTTCACCAAGGGTAACACTCGCGGGTAGGACCGGATTTCCGCATTACCCGATTGTACGTACATCCAGTAATATATACACGGGATCGGTTCTTCCGAACTCGGATTAGATGATCCGAGGTCCTCTAGGCTTACGTGAGAGTTGAGTGGATCCTCCGGCCGAGTTTCCTTCTGACTTGTACTTGGTCTACTTGAAACAGTGTCGGTTAGACTGAACGTGTACGTATAGCCTTACATGTTGCGTACAAACGGTAACGCCGTAGGGATCCACTTTATTTCGGGTCTTGGCTTACCGTGAAGACTATACCAGGACCCGAATCCCCTGCTGCACCCTTCTATTTCCTCTGAGTATGTCTGTGCCGGGTAGTGCGCAGTGAATTGATCCTTTGATCCACTGGTACAACATACGTCTTCGAATCGACCCGAAGCAAAAGTTGTTCGGGTTGATTTAATTACGGTAGAGGTTTCCCGACTAAACGAACCCGGCATGAAGGCTATTAGAGTGATGAAATAAGCTGTGAGATAAAATGAAAGTATTCCACAACGAGGAAAAAAGATACACGGCAGGAATTTCACCCCTTGATTGAGGGAGAAAACCAATTTCGCTTTAATCCATACGCATCGTATTTCATCATAGTTCGCTTTCACTGGGAACTCGAAGTTTCGATTTCGTGGCTGTCCAGCTTTTGAGCAATTTCTATTCTATACAATTTCAATGTTTTCCGTGAGTGCCATCGAAACACGGATTCCCTGCTTTGATTCCTCTGCCTTTACATATTTGTTTTGCCTCCAGCTATTCTACGGTTACGTTTTTACATATTTTTCTACTACCGTTATTATTTTGTTTGTCTGTACTATGCCCCTCGCCAATATTCAGCTCCGACATTGTTTCCACTTTGACAATCGGAAATGGTCCAGCGATGATTCTCCGAATCAGAAACAAAAAATCTTTAACGTAACCGATATTTCTTGCAGTTGGTTTGATCCCCCTGATCAACGATCAAGTTTTTTCCACATTACCGAATAAATCTGATATTTTATCCCGTCTGTATTTCACTCTTTACACAATGGAAGTGATCTTATAAAATCGACCGGTAGGTACGTCGCATTCTGATCGTTTCGGTGTCGACTAAAGAAGCTTGTGCTTTGTCAGAACGAATAGTAGACGAAAGCTCTGATAAGGAGTAGTCAAGGAAGTGGGCGAGCTTATTTGGCACGTCTGGTATAGCTGAGGAAAAAAAAAACGAAAGCTCTGTGTTTTTTTTTCGTTCTTTTTTGTTATCAGCTCGGTGCCATTCTTTACCAGTAATTGGGTATGAAATCAACTCGCTGTGTACTTCCTCAGCAGAAAACTTTTTCTTTATCTCTAAACTCCGGTACATTGAATAAGAAGCTTGATAAATGCACGATACAGTTGTTCGGGCTTATCCAAACGGTTTAAAACGATTCAACATTCAGAGAGATAGAGAGAGAGAGAGCCACTGAACGAAATGGCCACTATTAATTAAAGCTTAGGAATGCACGCGCTTCGAATATCACAGTAGTTTACTGATCACCTGTCCTGGCAAGAACAGATTGGCAATTAATAATTAATTGCATCAACTACGTGAGCCGAATTGATCTCTTTTAAGAGATAACAAAGTGTTTCCATTACCCAAAACAGTACTATGCGTTCACACCTGGCTCGTTATTCGTTTCAGTCTTAGGTGATAACGTTTCATCGTCTTCTCCACCCTGAATCGGCGAAATTGGTATTCAATAAATTGAAACATCGAATAGAAAACTGCACCAGTTGGAAAAATATCGAGTCACGTTCGTAGGTGAAACATCGCCATATCGAAGTAGCTTCCGAGTACGTAACTGCATACGTTTATACAGGCTGCGGCATGTGGTCACCCAGTTCCGAGATCGAACCACTGACATGAGTTAGCCATAACGACGAGCTGTGCTCCACGAGGTACTTTCGGGTCTGCAAGGAATGCAAAGTGGTTTCTGGTCTCAGGGGTCAGCCTCGGTCAGTTGAGGTCAGCGTGGACCACATCTGGACGAAAATGAGCTTCATCAAATATTAACGAGCCCAAAATGTACCCATGTACCCGTGCAGTCTGGACCATTTCGTCGTTTTATTTTCCTTCCGGATGGTCCATCGTCCATGACTGACCCAAATTCTACCAGGCTTTATGCTTCTCCTAATGGGGTTCTTAATAGAACATCAGTCGTCTTCCGGAGGTCGTAGGTCACGATAGCAGACTATGATGCAAGGCTGAGTTCATTATTCAAGCGATTGCACGCAATACCATGCATGGCTAACAGCAGGAAAGGACTTACTGGTCGTTGCTAGACGCGGCACGTTGACCCTAGTGATCATGGATGGAGCAAACTCTTGGAAAATCGATGGTAGAGACGCTAGTTACCTGAAACTGAACGCAAGCTGACTTGTGACGATTGTTTGGAAAAACTTTGATTTTTAGTGTCGAGTGGAAAAAGAGCCACGTAGATATTTCACTTTGCGCGTGAAATTGTCTACAAAATGATCGACAACTTTGACTGTAAAGTGCAGACGTTGGGGTCCATGTCCGGTGAAATGGTTACGGAATTAGACAAAACGCAATAGGTGGTAGTGAAGTTAAGCGCTCGTCCATTAGAGCCTTTGCTTAATTACCATTAGCCGGTGTAATCGAGCCGTTGGAAACGTCTGGCAGTGCTAACCCTGTCTTTCATTTAAACCTTGGAAAGCGGAGTCGATTGAAAGCCGAATGGCCAGCGTTGGGGAGATCATTTTTATCCTTCCGTGCGGTTCATTGTCGAGTTAATCCTTGCGAGGATACAGATTATCATTGAAAAATGATTCACACCTAACGTTATCCGCTACTTGTCCAGACGTCCGAAATCCTTGGTCACGGTCGAAACAAAATGGCAAAAAACTGAGACCGATATTCAATTTGCGAAGTTCCATTAACGGCTTTTCCCACGTTGGAGGGTAGAAAAACTGCGGTAAAAAGCGAATCGATAAGCCTTCCCAGTTCGCGGGCTCAGTACTCATTCTGAAACTATAGCAGAGGAACCATTCTGGACTCATTACGATAAATCACGATATGTGTAAATCCCGCTGGCGAATATTGCGAATTACTATATCGCTAATTTTCCGTTTGGTATCGGATTGCTGAAAGTGGTTCGCAGATTATCACACGGATCAGGGAGAAGAATGCAGAATTTCTGAGACTCTTAATTTTGCGAAACGCGATGGTCAAAGTTTTCTCAATTCTCGGTAAGATTTTTTTCATTTTGATACAGCTCACCGGCTTCGCTCCAGACACTTTCAAACTGGCTCCACTTTCTTTCCTTGCATAGCTATAACTCGTGAGCACTGCATTATCCGTATGAAGAAAACCTCGTCGGTAGAACAGAAACTTGTAAAGCAGTTTTTTTTATTACTGTTTCGCTTCTTTACTACCGCTTTATTCCCTTGCGGTCGGGGGACCCGAGTCTCTGTTTTCCCAAGACCCGATGATCGCGATCAGACTCACGAAAGTGGAGACCAATTATGTGAACCGATGCTATGGGCTGCTACCCTTACGCTAACGCGTGGCTCATTACCCTTTCGGAATACCAAAATACGTTATGAAAGTTTAACCGCACTAAAATTGAGAATTGAGTAGGATGAATGAATTTTCAAGCTAGCGGAGAAGATTGTGAAAATATTTCCATCGTGTATGTGGAGATACAACGTGACGCTGAACTGACGGTAAAGCTTCCGGGTTTTCTCTTGGAAAATGGATTTTCACCAAGTTTGACAATCTTTCAAGATACTAGAGAGACCAGGGTGAAATATTATTATATTAGAGGAGAGTAGGTACAGATTCCTAGGCGATGCTCTCTTGGGTCGCACTACATTTCATCATCTCTTTCATCACACTTGACGTGATCGAGAAATGAAGACCGGAGCTTTTTCTGATCAGGAATTCAATTCTAGACCTTTGATGAAGTGATACTTTCATCGTCACAAGAAAATTCAACGCCTCATGTAATAGATTTTGCTCACAAGACATTCGTTTGGAACTAATTTTGAACAAATCTCTGTTTAAATAAATTCCATTTGTTCCATGACGTCGTGAGATCGAAGTCAGCCATCCCTTATCCAAAATCCGAAAAAAGGAGAGAATCGAGACCTAAGAATATCCACCCTGATAGGTACAAATAGGTGCAGAAGGTAGATAACCCGGGATTTCAAACCAGGATAGGTTCAAACCACCCTCAAAGAAGATGGGATCGGTATATCTCAGTGATGTATGTCGAGGGTGATCAGTTCTGCTAGCCGTGAAAAATTAAACCCACCTGCAACACGTTCGAATTTCTGCTATGGATTCCAGACTACTGAGGAACCGAGATGAAGACACGGTCTTCTGCTCCACAAAACCACCCTGTCAACCTCAGAAAACCCTCGTGACATTATGTGGGTAGAATTATTACGAAATTAGTTAGCTCTGGCCCAAGAGTAGAACCATATGCAGCCCATCTTGGGGTTCTGGATTTATTTTTTCTATTTTCATCAAGATTGAGGCCAATGAGAGACAGACATGATTCGAGGGGGAAATAACTCGAGATCCGAGTGACACAATTATCGCACAATGGGGTTCAAGTAAATCAAGTTAGATAATTTGTTTTTCCAATTTCCAATTATTTCGCTGATTGAGATACATTTTTTAGATTGAGATTAATTTACCTCAATTTAATCAATTCAATTATTGGAAAAAATACATCAAGTGGGTGTTTGAAACTTTCGAAGCAATTTTTGTATTTTTTGTTAATTTGAATTAGTTCATATATTCTATTCAGCACTGAAATATTTCTTGTTATTCCACTCAGTTTCTTTGAATTCAATTTTTCTGTCGTAATACTCATTTGAATCAAAGTTTTTTTTTTCTCAAGTTTCGATCCATTTTTCATATTTCCTGTTAATTGTAAATAATCTAAGATAGTTTGTGCGAGCTCCTTTCAATTCAGTTTCAACTAATTCTCGTTACTGAACTTCATTCTCAGTCGATTCTCATTATTGGAAATAATTCCCACTAATTCATGTATTTTTGAGAAATTATGCCAATTCTCGTCAATTCCATTATTTCTCAATAATTCTGGAGAATCGAAAATTATTTCATGAATATATTTTTCGCACGTCAATGAAACGAGTTATTTTCATCTCTACGACATGATTAAAAGACACTTTAATAAAGTTGGGTTTATTTATTTGCACATTCGAGAGTAGATTTTTTTTTTGTACTTTAAGTGGTCGCAGGTAAAGTTCAAGTTTCCGTAACCCTCCAGCTGTATTCTGCTCCTCTAAGGAAGGTCCTTTCAACGCCTAGATGTACCATTTTACGAAGCACTCAAGGAGTGAGATGGTGTTTGCTGGAAAAACCGCACAAATAGAAAAAAAAAATTAAAAAATAAAAAATAAAAAAAATTCTTCATACTTTTAACCTCAAGGAAATGTCGCGACATTTTTCTTCCGTCTTTCTCACTAGCGCTTTCTTTTTCTGCATAATTTTTCCACTTGGTTTTGGTGTGAGCTTCGAAAACTCCCGACTTTCATCAATTCAGGCTGGTTTTTCAGTCGAATTTTACGATGACCAAATTTTAACTAGCTCTATAATTTGTAATGCACATAAATTATAAACATGAACTTCAGTCTATTTCAGGCTGACTATCACAGTGATAGTGATATTGGATAGTGATAGTATAGTTGTAGAAAACTATGTTGTAAAGTGCTAGTTAGCTAACTCACGGGATTAGAGTTGTAAATTACCCAGCCCACGTCGCCATTCCGTAGTAAGATATGCGTGAAAGCTTGTATAGTCACCCTCTTGGTTCGTTCGCCATTATTTGACCCCGCTGGCAGTGCTATTGCAGCATTTTCACAGAAGGAGAGAAATCAATGCAGAAAATGAGGGTCTGGTGAAATTAATTAATCTGAACGTGAATAATGTCCAATTTCAATTTCAGATTAGGATTGAGATTATTCGGGCCGGGAAAAATACTAATAGATTGATTAAAATCGTAAGATTATTGAGTAGCAGCGATTATGAGAAAGGTAGCAACGCGAACCGCACGGAAAAGTAAAGGCATTAGAAAGTCGAAGACGGGACAGTAAAATTTCTAATTAAAATGCGATCGTGGTACGAAGGGAAGCGCAGAAGCGCCGTGACGCAAGCCTGTCTGCTTCGTTATTCCCTTCGCATATTTTAAATAATTCAAATAATTCGTATAATTTGTCCTCGATGTACCAGGGGGAATTTGAATATTGGCTGCTCCGCGAAAAAACCTAGAGGTATGGAAAAGTATCCCCAATCTTTTCCCTCCGCAAGCTTTTCCCTCTGTCTACAAATTCCTTCTTATTAACCGCATAAACCGATCGGGTACCGTCTGCACTTGACAAGACTTCCGTTAACAAAAAACAGAAAGAACAAAAGTTATCGTTTAGCAATGAGGTCAAGACAAAAACAGCAGGAAGTATCCGTATACTGAACTTTTAGAACGCGAATGAAGCCTTTGAGAAGACATTCACGCCTGGATAAGATCTTCGAGGTGACGTTAAGGACGGAGAAATCGATTTCATCCCTTCGTCGTTTCTTCTTAGATCTGTCCTTGGGGATTATTTTGAGAGCTCGGAGAATGTCCTCAGAGAATTATTTTTGATATTACGGATGTTTGAAGATTGTTGCGTTTTTTCGAAAACGCGAATCACCACACCTACCCTATACTTTCATCTGAGATCATCGAATTTTGCCTTGAATATTTTTGGGAGTAGATTAAATTTTTTTGAAACGTAGCATTTTTTCCAGTTAATCTTTTCAGTCTAAGGTGAGTACATAAACATGTATCCTCATTCCTTGAAGTCGAGATTACTCCGCTATGTAAGTGAATGAAAGGCGAGATGAAAGGTGAAGATGAGTCTCGATACTTCCTATCAGTTCGGTAGAAACTATGTAGTCACCATCAACCTGCGTTACTTTCTAATGCGATCACCTTACGCTGCTCGTTCTGCATGCAACTGGTGCACCAATACCAAGAGTGAATCTTGAAACTATATGATGATTTTCTCTGTATCTCGTGTCCCAGACGAACATAAATTGCAAAAAAAAATCGTCCAACTAGTTATTTCACTTTGATAAAACTATGGTCAGAATTTCAATTGATTGCATAAAAAATACACTTCGCACATCAAACAACTACCTCCATTAAATGTCTCTCATGAGAGATGAGATACCCTTTCATTTTCAAATTGTTGATATGAGAAATCGATTCACACACTGAGTAAGAACGTGACTTTCAGGTATTACTAACGGCAGTGGGTCTCTTCGTGAGTCTGGTCGTGTCTGAAACTCTCCGTACCGATGAAGCTTTCTCCTATTTATCAGAGGGTGAGTGTATATTATGCACGCTAAGAGTGACAGTATTCGACCATTGTTGAGGAAAAACACGACTCGGTCTCATGTTTCAGAAGGTATTCGTGAACGCAGATCTGCGGCGGCACCAGCTGCCCAACCACCGGTCGAGCACATTAACTTAACCTTACGAATTAAGAATAAGAAAAAATAATCTTACCGAGAAATCTGCAAATCCCTTTATACTAATAAATGCTTTATATAAATGTTGTGTAGGTGAAAATGATTAGAAGGTAGACAGAGTTATCTTGATAGTGAAGATAACCAAAAGAAGAGAACAGAACAGGTTTGAATATACAAGTTGATACTTTCCACTGATTTTCGATTCTCTTCGGTCTGTGTTAATCCCCGTTTATTGGTAAAATAATATCATGTATGGCAAATTTACAAATGTGTTTGTTTGTTTGTTTGTTTGTTTCTTGTACGGGAAGTTTCCTTATGCGTTATAATAATAATTGTATGTGAGTTTACGTCTAATTGTTAAACAATATCAAGTGTATTGTGTTGTTGTCAGAGTATGCATTGTGTTTCATTAAATATCATTATTACAAGCAAAAAGATTCAGTCGACCAATCTTCATACACACTGTTAAAAAAATCTGTATGAAATTTAATACACATTTGTTGGAAGCATTTTTGCAGATACAGTCTATGAAAATTCAAATACGATAGTGAAAATTCAAGAAGTGGTATTTTAATAATAAATTCACCATGTAAAATTGCTAAACACTGGTGCGCTAAATTCAATAAATTTGGACATCATTATTCAATTAATAATAAGCGAATTTCACACACACGTGAACTAGAATTCAAAAACTGGTATATGAATTTACTGTACTGGTTTAGTAACTTTATAGTCAATGTGTATTAATAATGTACAAGGAGAAAAATAGGTAAAAAAATATTGTTTTAATCAATTTTTTAGGTTATTTGTGAGTGCCAAAGAGGTTTCACCTTTTTATGGTGAACCTTAATGCATGAAAACGTATTTTTTTAACTTGAAAAACACCGCTGTGTTTTCGTCCCCGCCGGGACTCGAACCAAGTTCGCTCGCTCGCTCGGATTACTAGTCGCACGCCCTACCTACTACGCCAATCTAACTGATGGTAGACCATGACTTTATGTGATCAATATTCAATAGAAAATACAGTTGATAAAACATTGTTTATTTACTACACAACTTTAGTAAATTTTTTTTTTTTAAACTCATTTCTCTTCGAACTTCGATTCTGATATGAATGTTCAGACAATTCACACTTTACTGACTGGCGCTAGTTTGAGAAAAAATCCGGAATATGCAAATAGCTTCCAGAAATATCTTAAATATGGTATGTTTAATACATAATCCAGTAAAATCAAAATTTGTTGGGGCAATTTCAAGATTTAGTGTCATGAAATTCGAAAGTAGACTACAAATTTGAAAATCACTTTCGTAAATTCAGAATTGGGTTTTGGGAATTTTATAGCAATTCCGTTCGATACTCTATATTTTTGATTTCAAAAGACTGTGATCTAAAATTCTCACACAAGTGTAGAGTAATTTTAGCAGAATATTATTTAGCAAATTGAAAATACTGTTTTGTAATTTTACAGTGAAAATACTTTTACCGATACTTTTACTATACAATTCAGCGAATTCCAAACACGGTTTCGTATTTTCCCATTCAAGTTTAGTAAAATCGAAAATGTAATTGTGAATTCGCGGAAAAGGCTTGGTAATTTCCTTTGCTACACCAAATTTGTAATTTTGCGAGACTTTTGTGTAGTAAATGTGTTGTAAATTTACGAACATTTTTTACAGTGCAACAACAAAAAACAAAAAAAAAATAAAATAAAAAAAAATAACCCATAAAAAGGAAATCGTATCAATCCATTAACCATAATGGTGATCTGATCGGATTGCCCAGACTCCGTATCCTCCGTCGGCTTGATGGTACCAAATCTGCCAATCTGTCAACTGATCGCTCCCCGCCAGATGTACGGCATCATCTCCTTCGTCCCGTTGTCCGCGAGCACCTAGAAAAATAAAAAAGCGCAACGTATGATTTTTCCACAGTTGGTCACTCTAACATGATCGTGATCGTTGATTTTCAACTCTTAGAGAGAGAGACACTCACTTGTTAATTTCCTCCCGCATCAAGTGTATCGAGGCTTCGGAGCTCTGCAAAGATCTGGCATTCGTCGTCGTTCCACCGAGTTCCACGTGTCGAAAGTTCCTGGACTCGACTCTGCTACAACCGGGGAACGTCCGCTATTCGAATGACCGCTGGGACTGGAAAAAAAAACAAAAAAAAAAGACAAACGGGAGCGAGCGATATGACGACAAAACTATCAAATGGCCAACAAATCCGCTCGAAGGGCTCCCTACACTCTGGAGGTTCATGTCATACAATTTGATTAACTTGCATGGAATTCCTGGAAAAAAACCATGGAAATATCATGGAATTTCACATCGAAGACACGACTCTTGAGATTATTTGGCAAATTTATGAACCGATATGAAACTCCATGATATTTCGGGGTTTTGTTTTACCAGGAATTCCGTCCAATTTCCGCGATTCCAGAAATTGTACGACAACCGGACACCCTGACGAAGCAAAGAAATTTATACGTTCGATTCACTTACGGAGATTCGGGGGCCTTAGACTCGTGAGCGCATGAAATCTTTGCGCATGGGTTCTACATAAAAATTTATAAATTGGAGGTGAGTTCAAAGCTGGCAGTTTATTGCGTCTCAACTGCGATTGATTAATCTCTGAATCATGTTTGGCCGTTTTTCGATCAGGCCAACTTTTCTATCATTCGATGTGTTTAAATTTTTCAACTTTTACGCAAACGGACAACTTTCAACTGGCTCGATACACGTTACGTTTACTCCTATGTCGTAAAACTAAAACCTTGATTTCATGGTATTTGCAGAGTCCTCGCAGCGGAGATACAGCGGAGAATGTCAGAAATGGACGAAATTGAGGCGATTGCGAGGAATAAAAACCTCGATTATGATGAAAGAAAAGATGTAATGCTTCAGATGGCAAGAAATAAATTGAATACCACTTGTATTTCATCCAAATTGAATCCGCACTGGGTTAAAAAAATGCCCCAAAAGTGTCGCTGGGCCGAAGGTAAAACAGAAATTGGGATGAAAAAATACTACTCTCTGGCCTGACCATATTCTTACAAAATATCACTGTGTTTTAGAAAGATCCACCCGATTTATGGATCGAGCCTGAAAACTTCATTGTATTGAAACTTTGCCCTACATAGCTCGTACGGTCTTCGCTGCGGAAGCAGGCATTCGTTGCATTGCTCGAATTCGTTGGGCAATTTATCTTTATCGATCGACTCGGTGTGCGGGGATCACCAGGTGGCGATCTCTCGTCAAGGAGAACATGTGCAATCGCATACCCTGGCCCTCCGTAGCAGAGTTTTGTACAACAATCGTTAGGAAATACACAAATCCAAAACACAGCCGAAACAGCACTGCGCGGCAGCGTCGGAGATACTGATGGAAACGGAGATCTATGGTCGACGATGGGATGAAAACATCCGAAGTTATCTACGTCCTCACGATTCGCAAATTATTAAACATGGATCCCATCCCATAATTCGAGGAAGTCGAGGAAATGTCAAATTTTGTGGTAGCCAAGCGTACAGTTGCAGACTTGTAGCTGCATAGTTTTGGCTAGGTGGATAGTTTTTAGTTACCCCGGGGAGTGCGCGAAGCGCACGAGGCCGCGCACAACAGAAAAAAATTATATTTTATAAAAATAATTTAAAATTCAAACTAAATAATTGTAAATTAATCCGACTAAACTGATCCGACGGTGTGAGAAATTAACTACTATAAGTTGTGAGATCGGTGTAAAATCCGAAGATGATTATAACGAGGTGGAGTCTGCTGTAAAAAGGTGAATATCGCTTGAAGGAAATTCACTCAGATTTTCCCGAGTGTGTTAAGAACATTGAACACAAGAACACTTCGAATTTGTAAAACAAAGCGCGGAATCTTGTCATTCGGTCTAGAAATCTTTGTAAAAAAATCAGATTATAATTATCCGATATTTTATATTGATAAAAATTATCAAGCATGGATCCCATCTCATAAGTCGAGGAAAACCGACCTATACGCGTACCCACCGTAGTTGAGGCTGCAACTTTGGAGAAGATCGCGCGTTTGTCTCTGGAATTTCCACTTAACCAGTTAACGAACAATTATAGTGATTACGCGACGATTAACGATTGACGAGTAATTAATTATTTCAAATCAATCCAATTGGATAATAAATTATTGGTGGTTTGAGATTATGAAGAAAAAACCCGTAAATCATCATCATCATGTCCGATACGATACGATATTAATTTCGTTTCATACTTTTATGGCATTTTTCTTCTCTTTCCCTTTTCGTATTATTCACCGAAAACGACAATTTCCCTCGGCCATTCGATGAAATCGCATCAAATTTATCATGATTTTTTTTTTTTTTTTTCAAACATGACGTGTTGAAGAATAATTTGTTATACTCTGTGTATAATGAAATTCTTCAATCTCGATTTTCTTCTCCATTACCGGACTGTAATCTATTATTTGTATCTACTTGTCTAATTTCGTATCAATTGATCATACCTACGCTGACAATTTTGAAAATGATCGATTCTAAACTTGTCAATGAATGATGAAGTGTGAAAATTTATGTTTATGTAGATTGATAAAAAACAAATATATGAAATTCTACATCGTTACGCTGATAATTCCAATTGTTGAAATAATATCATTCTCCATTTATCTAGTCCTACTATAGCTCACATTCTCTCCATTCAACACACGCACACTGTCATTTCGTGATTGATTATTGACTTGGAAACAATTGGAAACCAGGCTATAAAAATTGAACGATACACATTTTCAATTAAAAAAATCAAAATATCGGGCTGCTGCAATTAAAATATCCCACGTTGAGTGCAAAATGACTACTGGAAGAATTCGGTTGTACATCAGCATTAGAATTCTTGCAAACTATTCTCGGCCACGTTAGGCTGACATACGACGGTAGTCAGCACCCCTTATACTCTGTGGTAACAGAGTAAACTAAACACATACAGGATCTTGTAGCTCGGCAAAAGCCTCCCCGGGCTGCTGCAATTAAAATATCCCACGTTGAGTGCAGGAAAATTCGCTTTCGTATAAAGTTGTTGAAGATCGTGAGAGAAGACGTGACAAGAAGCAAGAAGATTGAGGGCCCTTTGGCCCTCCGTTTATTTGCTGAACAAATGCCAAAAGTGGGAAGCTCGCACCGAAATTGTGAAACCGAGTGGGGGGGGGGGGGGGGTACAATTCCGATTATCTTCCTCGCGATATCATGATTTATGATACATTTCGATGGTATATTTCGCGCAATCGACACTCGGTAATTCAGCAAATTCACAGAAAGTGAAAAGAATACGACACTTTTCTGAAAATATACCGAAGATCGACATCAAAGTCGATAATACCGTGTATAGCGAGTAGTGAGTATCAACCGCCGTACCGACCCGGGAGCAGAAAGCTCGGGGCTCTCCCTCTCTCAGGCCCGACGCGCATCGCTTCTGCAAGCGACAAGTCGCTCGGCTCCCTCGTCTACTCTACTGCGTGCGCGCACGTGTTGTACGTACTAGCGTAGCGCTAGTGTAGTGCCTCACGAGTGAATTCTAAACTATCATTTCATTCGACGTCTAACAACCGTTACGGTAAGTAATGTAATGTTCATTATTCGAGAAAATATAATCGTTTTTGAATGCTGTTCGAGTGTGACATGGGAAAATATTTCAGCAACCATTTATAGTGAAATAACTCCCGCTGCTATTAAAAAAAATAATAATAAACAGGAAAAGCTTGAAAACATCGAGAAGGAAAAATGTCCCCTCTTCGGCTCTAGGCTCAAAAATGCAGATATCTGACAGACGATTTTTCAATTTGCTGCCTTTACTTTCCACTTATTAAATCCAACCGCGGGTGGGTTTCTGACAAATGCAAAAGTAGACTAAAGAATCTACGATCCCTACTAAACACACATTTATATCCCTCTTTAACGTGATTTCACTACGAAAACCTTACGTTTCGATTCGTTTTCATTGGTTGTCTTTGAAATACGAGAGTCTCAACCCGTTTGAATTTCCCGCTGTAAATGGGGCATCAATTCGACCCGCTCCTTTTTCCCCCCAAGACCCCTCGCCGGGCACCAAGTTGCTTCACGTTGTATAATATGAATAAAAGTTGGCGAAGAAAGTATAGAAAATATCGGAGACTGTAGAATATTGAAAAAGGACCATACTTGTAGTATTGTCACGATATTTATAAACCATAGTCAGTATTTACAAATATTCTGTGCAATAATAATAATAATAATTTATTGTCAAAGTGATTCGAAGGCGATTGGTTCGTTTGTTGCCGCCACGCGTTTGATAGGCTGTCGACGATTGTCAACGATTGTTGAGGATTGTTTCTGCTTTGCCGATGCGACAGCAGCGCTACGGTGGCCGGACGAGGTAGTAGGAAGTGAGGGACGACGGGAGACGCGGAGCTATCGGTCTTTCGCATCGCAGACTTCGTGGTAGGAGGTTGGACGTTCCGAGGATCGACTGGTCGAGGGATCGATCGTTTATACAACCGAGTACGTATTTTTTTTTTTCAATATCCGATCGTCATTGGAATACCCCGTTTACTCGATTCGACGCGCGACGACAATAGATGATTTCTCACTTTGGTCGTAAAGTAAAATCGCGATGCAAAATCTTGCACGTGTCGAGAAAAACTCGCAATCTGGTTTCGAATTCATTTGTTTCTCCGCTCCTCTTGTACATTATCTCTCATCTGAAATCACATTCGTTTGTTTTTCGACGCGCTGTTACGCCGGTTAGCTTTTGTTTCTCGAACTCGATCTACCCAACGCGAGATGGCGGCACGGGCGCGGTGACGTCAGAGGTGGCAGGGAACGCGGGCTCCTGATTGGTTCCTGCTATTCAAACTCGAAACGGTTAACGGCTTGGGTCGCGAGAGTGTGAGCAGGGACGCCGCACGAGTCTGTTGTATTCATCAATTTCGGCGTTGATAAACGGGGTGTTGCGATGCGAGGTTTTCCGATTATTCTCAATTATTTAACGTTCGGATTGACGACAAGTGTAGTTGGACGCGATTGAGAGAATTAAATTCTTCGAATCTCGTGCGTTGCAACGGCAATATTTGATCTTGTTTACGCAGGACGGCGCGATCTCTTGTTTTGGTTTCATTGTTTCCATGCGTAGAGTGCATTCGAATTTTTACTCGTCAAATAGTCAACAAGAAACGTGCGTAGACGAGATGGCGGCACGTGCGTAGTGACGTCAGAGGTGGGAGTGAACGCGGGCTCCTGATTGGTTCCCGATATTCGAACAAAGTTTAGCAAGATTTCTCGACAAAGTCAAGGTCACTCGGAACGGCGTGGGTAGCGAGTGTGAGCAGTGACGCCGCGCGAGTGTATCGACATCATCAATTTCGGCGTTGATAAACGGGGTGTTGTGATGTGAGTTTTTCCGATTATTCTCGATTATTTAACGTTCGGATCGAAGACAAGTATAGTTGGACGCGATTTAATATTAAATTCTCCGAATCTCGTGCGTTGCAACGGCAATATTTGATCTTGTTTACGCAGGACGGCGCGATCTATTGTTTCGGTCTTTTGTTTATAAGGGTGCATTCGAATTTTTACTCGTAAAATATTCAACAAGCAACGACGAGATGGCGGCACGGGCGCAGTGACGTCAGAGGTGGCAGGGAACGCGGGCTCCTGATTGGTTCCTGCCGTTCAAAACTTTAGTTTCGCAAGATTTCTCGACACAAGTCAAGGTCACTAAAAACGGTTGGGGGCTTGGGACGCCGCGCGAGTCTCAATTTCGGCGTCGATAAACGGTCTTGTGATGTGAGTTTTTCCTATTATTCTCAATTATTTGACGTTCGAATTGACGACAAGTAGAGTTGGACGTGATTTAGAATAAAATTCTCCGAATCTCGTGCGTATCGTCGGCAATATATGGTAGTTGAATATTCAGCAGGACATCATTTTTGACTTGCAATTGACTTACAGTTCGTTGTAAATAAAAATCGATGATTTTTTTTTCTAACAATTTTCCAACAATTTTAATAGAATTCGTGAATTCTTTTTTCGCTTTCAACTTCTTGTTCTTCTCTTTGTTTTTCTTCTGTCTTTCATAACAGCTTGAAACAAGATTGAATAATAGAATACACTCATTTCGTTATTATATATTTTGTTTTTACTTTGTTCCAGGTCGGACATTGGATTCTGTACTCTGGAACCCTGGCTGGACGACGGAGGAATCTCGAAAATTAGCCACGGCGAGCAGCCACCGGACATCGACGGAACAACATTCAGCGGCGGAGCAGTGATTGACGACGCTGGAGACGATAACCGGTGCAAACAAAGATTTTTCCACAGGTAAGAGAATTAGAATTTCCATCGTCCGGTTCGACGTTCGACGACTCATCTTTTCTTTTCTTTGTCACAAATTTCAGGTTTCACAGAGAGAGAGAGACGGACGCTCCGAAGCATCGACGCGGTACCGGAGCTGACGGTGCTCCGAGTAGGACGACGCGGGAGTCGGCGATGGAAATTAGACAAACAATTGCACCTCGTCACAGGTCGGACATTGGATTCAACGGAACCGTGGAACCCCGGACGACGTGGGATCGACATTGGCGGAGCAGACACAGCCGTCGACTTTGGACTCGGAGAGACCGAGGATTCCAGAGCGCAGCGATGTGACCCGAGAACCAGTATGCACGAGAAGAGTTTTTTCGCCACAGGTAAGAATGGAAAGAAGAGGAAAAGATTGTAGAGAATAATGAGACATTTCATTATTAATATGGATTTCTTTTTATACTTTATTACAGGTCGGACGTCGAATTTTTTATACCATGAAACCCTGGACAACGTGGGAATCGTCGACAGCAGGGACGACGAGCAGAGATGAGGCAGAAGCCGACGATGGATATACAAAGAATTAAGCGAAACAATTCTTCTATAGGTAAGAAAATTTACTACTTCTCGAAAAGTCCCATCTTGATAGAATTGAAGAGATTTTTTTCCGTTTTCAACTCATTTTTTTTCCATTTCTCTTTCTTTTGTTGCACGGAAGTTTGAAAACGTCAATAGATTAACACATTTCATTTTCATACGTTGTTCCAGGTTGGCTTCTGGAATTCTGTACCCTGGAACTCCGGACGACGTGGGAATCTTGAAAATCAGCTACAGCGAGCAGAGATTCACACCGGCGGAGCGCAGACATTGGACGTCGTCGGGGCTGAGAAGGTCGACGCGGGAGTCGACGATGGGAACTCGAACAATTCAGAGAAACAATTGGAATATAGGTAAGAAAATTTGTGTCTTCAACTTTTATTCCACTTGTTTCTGTTCGCTTGTCGTTTTTTCCAGTGGTTTTCTTCGGTTTTATAGAAGCTCGAAGAAAGATCGAATAGAATGATGACACATTTCATCGTTGTTAATATTGGTTTCTTTTTCTAGCTTCTGTCCAGGTCGGACATTGGTATTGTATTACCTGGACAACGTGGGAATCGTTGGCAGCGGCGACGGCGAGCAGACATAGACATCGTCGGAGCTGAGAAGGACGATGCCGGAGAGTCGACGATGGGAACTCGAACAATCCAGCGAAACAATTTGAATTGGAATATAGGTAAGAAAATTTGTGTTTTTGATCCCATTTTCCTAGACCTTTATCAATTTTTTCGTGTTTTCGACTTTTCTTTTAATTCAAATTGTTTCTGTTCTCTTTGCGTTTTTTCAATTATTCAATTATATTTAATTATTTGCTTTCTTTCTTTCTTTCTTATAAAAGCTTGAAACAACATTGAATGGAATACTAACAAATTTCTGTATTTTTCTTTCTACCTTGTTCCAGGTCGGACATTGGATTCCCTGTACACCCTGGAGCCCTGGCTGGACAACGTGGGAATCTTCGATAGCAGCAACGCCGCAGATAATTCACCCGGCAACTGTCTGGCAAGTAGCGATGTTGTTCAACCTGTAACACTCCTCCTTCCTCTCTCCCCATTCAGATTTTTGCCACATTTCCCCCCTCGCACATGTGTTTCAATGTATTTCCGTCAGTCTTTTTCCGCTCGTTTTTTTCGTCTGTTTCAGCCGGCAGAAGTGCCACCCACCTAAAAAAAAAGACCCGTATGTCGTATTAAACTGCATTTGACCCGAACTGGTTGCGTGATGGGCAAGCCCATCACGATTGTGCCTTGATTCGCGCGTCGAGAACCGTCGGCTCGCTCCGGCTTGCCGTCGGTTTTACGTGTCTGCCCGAACAGGGGGGACGCGTAATCAATTACGCGGCTCTTGACGCCATCAAGGCATCAAGTCAAGCATCAAGCATCATCAAGCATCAAAGCATCAAACCAATGAATGGACGAGTATCGTCACCAATCGTTGTTGCTGCAGAGAAGCAAAATTATCTCGACAACATCGCCTATGGAGCAGAGGGACACCAGATTAATAGAAACGATGTTACAATGTTGAAGTGCTATGTGTTGAGAGAAGAGGCTCCTCGGTCCAGACTAGACCGGAGGAAACTGTAATGAGATTTATTCAGGTATTATCGCAATCAGAAACTCTCTCGGTGCATTAAACCCGAGAAGGATCACCCACCGTTTTTGAACGAGTTTCCGAAGAACTGGCTAGTCGAATTTACGAACATTCTTCTTTCACTTTCTCATACTATAATTTCGTATACAGATTACAATTAACGATAAACTTATTGCACCTCATTGATTATGATTTGTTTTCGAATAAATACAGTATTCCGATAAAGCGTTTGAATTTCGCGGTTCTTGCATGACGTCAAACAGTGACTTTTACGTATATATGGCGCTGCAGTCAACCAATGACGCTTCCAAAGTCATCTTCTGTACTCTTTTTGTACCTCAATAAAAAGAACACAAAGATTGGTGTGACGACGCATGGATTTTGAAAATAAATTACTTCCGATTGCTGCCTAAAGTGGTTAAGGGTCGTCTTTATAATTTTTATAGTTCCTTAAAATTTTATTTGATTACCACGCTCCTGGTTCTCGAGTAGATTCGTTGCTTTAAAATCCAACGAGCTTCTTGATTTCTGAGAAAATTTACCAATATAAAATTTCCGTCAGTCTGGTGCTGCGTCTTCGTCTCTCGTTCACTTAAGTTGAGTACTTTAACAAAGCTCTCGCAGAGCTTTGAAAGCGATGTGATGCCGGTATTAAGGCGGTAGGCTGATGTGCTTGGCGGATGGGAGCGCAGTCGAGTGAATAGTGACGAATGATGATCGATGACAAGATCGTCTAACGCCAGCCAAAGGCACGAGGATAAAATGGAGAGGGGATCATGCGCGGAAAGAGAGTCTTTATGAGGTTTCTCATCTCTTTTTATATACCCAAAGAAAAAAGTAAATAAAATGAATAGGTGTATTCTGCAGTTTTATTGAATCAAGGGATGGGATGTGATCCCCGTGGGGTTTACAGGAGGTTTTTCTCTTTTCTTCATCCTCCCTTTTTTTCCCCTCTGCGGGATATCAAATAAACAATTTTCCATCCGATAGTCGGATTGGAGACCGAGAGAGTCCGCGGAACTCGACAAACTGGAGCGGAGGATAAGACGCGAATTGAATATGATAGTCTCGGTCAAGAACTTCCCCGAAGACCTCGGAATAAAGAGATGTGGGTCAGTTTGCTCGTTTGCGAAAGGAAAACATTTGTTTTACTTCGGAGCCTAGTTAGATGCGGCTTTCCACTTTCAAAACTTGACTATTTCTCTTAGAAAAGAACTCGCAGAACGAGACGGCCAAGCAAACATGCGGAGCATATGTTACCAGCCCTCAAACGTATTATACCTGACCAACATCCAAACCACGTGACTCGATCTCCCGCTTCTCCTGGAACAAAAAGGATTCGAGCTTCTTCGAGGATATTATTTCCCGGAGCTTTTCGAAGTTCAATTGTTCCGTTCATGCCTCTAAAAGACTGGAATGAAATCCCTCGTGTGAACTGAACAACCCAGTTTCTGATTCCTTGGTATAATTATTCACTCCAAAATACTAAACTAGCTGTATCTAGCCGAGTGTTGCAAAATGTGACATCAGAGGGACCGGAAACTAGAGCTTGAGTTAATCAGAAATTGTGTCTCCCTCATGAGAATTAAATTTTTGATTAATAATGGAATGAGAGATTGAAAGCATGACCGTTTTTCGCCGAATAAGTATCAACTTAGGCAAAAGAAAAAACTACATTGCTTATTTCATATTATTTCCTGTGATTCAGAGGAGAATAACTTCAGGTGACCTTGTCATGATCATCGTAACGTCAGAAATCGGATCGTTTGCCTCACGGGAGTCAAATATCTTCTCATGTTCTCAGAGGTCATTCGCGAAAAGGTAGATTGGTAAAATCAATAGTAAGCTAGAATGATAATGCAAACATTGGTCAGAATCAGACGCAGTATTTGATTTTCCGGCTTGTCGCCTGGCGAGTTTCTGCACAGTTATATGCAAATTCGTGATACAATCGTGGATCATGATACCATTCTGTTTAAACTTTCGTTCACGTGAACATGTACAGATGGAGATTGCATCGAGCAGCATAGCGTTGCCATATGTGATTTACTTTTCCTGTATATTGGGAATGATATCGATCTGCAGAATGAGGAGGAATAGCCTACTGCAAGAATTACCAACTTCAAATTTCTTGCGTTATCGCAAGTCGTACCGAACCGACATCGATAAGGCCTTACAATAATGGTCAGGCTAATCTTTATGGGAATCGTTATGGCTAAATGGACCGTGACGTAGATTGCTGGTAACGACCAAGTGGGCAAGGATCATCGCAACCGCGGCTGTAGAAGGATTTTCACATTTCAGAGAAAAATTGTTGCCTCCATTGGACGTTATTTTACACATATTTCGTACGTTCTTTAGCCATGTTTCTATCGCGATTAATTGAATCTTTCAGTTTCTGACTTTCGTCTCCACGATTCGTCTCCACCCAAAGCGTGCCTATCGTGCTACAAACGCGTGAGGAGACTTCTAATACGCGGCTTTCCTGGCCATAGTTTATCCGGCCCCAAGGGACGGTGACTCTACCGTACGGCTAGCTCTTGACCCTGAAGGGCAGTTCACCCGGTTCTAGACGTGATCAGCCGCGATAATTCCAGGTTAACACTCGACCGAGATCTGGTTTGCATAATCCGACATTAACCCCATATGGATATGATACGCCAGCTGCACCATGCGAGGGGCCATTCGCTTGGTAGCTGGTCCTTTCAGTGCTGGCCTCTTAAGTCCTTGGAAGACTTTGCGAGTTTTTTGCTTCAATTTTCGCATAACTCTTTGGAATTCTCTGGAATAAGTAGACAATTTTTGGAATTCTTTGACAGTTATTGGCAGTCATTGATAGTGAATGAGAGATTATGTTCGTTGATAAGGAAGATACCACTTGATTGGATACGAATTATCTTGGACACAATGTGTGTTGAACGTGAGATAAACGGATTCATGAAAGTTACTTTCAAACATGCCTCGATTGGACACAGCTAGAAAGCAAATGGCTAGAAAAAAATCAGAATATGCTATGAAGGTTAGAAAAAGTTAAAACATGCTATCGAAGGTTGGACGGAACCAGAATAGCCATTGATATCCTTCAAAATGGTCAGAAGTCCTTTGGTCCGCTCTTTGATGCCACGAACATAATCTTCTTCTTATAATAGACGAAATTGTATTCATCTCATGTCCACTACGGAATGTGTCCGAAATATTTTGTGTCCAATAAATCTCGTGTCGAAGAGGACAAAATTATTTTTCATATTTCCAATATGGACCTACCCAAGTACTATCCAGTCGTTAATGAAACTATTTGAGAACATTGATTTGGAAGCTCTCGGAATCCCTTGAATCAGTCTTTGAACCTTGCAGAAGGTCAGTGGAAGCCTAGCTATGGTTAACAATGGAAGTTTTGGGAATTTTTTTTAAAATCATTGTAATTTGTGGGCCAAGAATTGGATGACCACAATTCATCACTATGTCACGTACGTTTACACAACTTCGAGGAAAGTTTCATCTCACTTGGGCTGAAGGCACGAAAGTAATAAATAATTGCATTTCCTTAATCGAAGCGATCGGAATGATCGAATCGCTTCCCAACAGTCTTCAAAGCTCTTAATTTTCCTGTATAGAAACTGAATTGATGGCGCCTTCGCACTCCATATACTTTAGTACGTGTTAAGCTGGTACGAATTCTCCTTAGCTTTAACCGATGTATATAAGGGGGTGTACCTGGGCTTTAGATTTGGGATATAGGAGAAGAGAGGAGGTTCATCGGTTCTCACGAAAGTGAAGAAGGTTCTTTTGGAGGCTGAATTTGCATAAGCTCTAAGCTCTTAAGCTGATCACAGCCACGCTTTTCTGTTAATTCTACGTAAGCTCTGAATTAAAGCTCGCACCGAGGTATACTTCGCCTCCACTATAATCAACTATCCGTTATTTGTACGACTAGAAAAAACATTGAGCCCATTGAGCTACGTAGTTTATAGATGATGGCTCTGCATCAATGCACGATTTGCGGAATAAAAACATGGCGATTAGCGGAAACAAGAACGCGAAGAAATGACAAGATAAGTAATAGTTTACCATGCGATCGCAGGGGCTGAGTCTTATCGGTTATATGGACCCTGTCGGAGGTTTATGACGTCATAACGGCACCACGGCGAGGCGTTTTCAGAGCAGAGACATTCGCTAAAATTATTCAGCTTTCGCAGTGTCCATGTTTTCGTATTCCAAGCAACAAGCGTACAAGCTTGAATTCAAATCCGGGTTTTTCCATCAAAAAACAGAAATAACAGCGAAGCAAACACACGCGTGGGAGTTCGATGCGGGCTTCTAGTTGGTCGAGGGTGTTCATCGATTATCGGCACTAAAACAAGGGCTGTGGCTACAATCGGAGCCGAGTTTCTTCTCACGTGGTTATAATTATTGAATCGTAATAAGAGACATGTTTGGCTAAAGCCTGAGCTTTTTTTGTGCCGTGGGCCGGCTTATTAGCTTTTCAAAAGTTAATCTCGCGTCTGACACTGAAGGGACGAACTCGAGGGCATTTTGTCTCTAGATCACTGCGAAACTTCTGTAATAAAGTTCGTGACTGTTCTATTAATAAGTTAAAACACCATGCCGGATTTTGAGCCACGAGCTATACCAAAGTTTGCAATGAATTAATAAGCTTACATTCCAAGGGTTTCAACAGTCGCTACAACATTCCATACCAGCCCCTCCCGTTTACAACTGTCTGTCCAATTTCTTCTGTCTCGTCTCCGCACCGAGGATAAACCACATGAATTCTCAGGTGAATTTTACTCAAGGAATTAAGAACCTGACAAGGATCAACAGCTTTGGATTAAGACAATTACTACAGGAATATCTAATTTATGTCTGGACAAAAGTTCATTATGCATCGAAAAATTGAGTTCCTACAATTTGATGGAAATTTTGATTGTTGACCATAATTGCTCACATGACTATTCCGAGAAGAAAATGAATCTTCGAATCAAATGGAATAAATTGCAAGGAAATGATGTACTGGCAAGGATTTGGATTCAGTAAAATGAAATGAAATGAAATGAAATGGACTGCATCGAGTCATCCTCAAGAATCTTCTGGAATCCTTCAGAATCGTTTAAAATACCACGTAATAATTTTGCGACTCGAAATGCGCGAGACACCAAATTTTTTAGTATCATCACCGCTTGAGTTTTGACATAGAATAATAGAGAGAACAAATTCGGTCGTTCATTCGAGAATTTGTGTGTGATGTGTCTGGGGGAACTGGTTCGCACGGTGCAGGAGACGAGTGCAGTGTGTAAATTCAGCGGTTGAAGAATTGCAAGTGGTGCAAGTCTGCAACGTCGCAGTAACAGTGTACAGACTTACTTATTATTTCGCAAATTAATTTCCTTGGCTATGGGTGCGCGCCGACAAGCTAAATGTACAAAGTTTCTTCCCGCCCACAATCACACGGAGAAACAATGTTCCTCAACTTTCAGAGACTTGGGGGAATGGGCAGAGCCGGGCTCGCGGGGTTAGTAACGAAACCCCCGAGTTCCACCCCCGCGGTTTTCCTATTGCTGAGCCACAACTGGGCCAGAACCTTGCAGAGGCGGGTGCGGGTGGTGGTACGGCTCGGTATACGGGAAGGATGACAAAAAGTCGAAACTACCTAATGGGAATAGTTCGGTGAAAACTTTCGGCGAAATTAGACGTAGCCAAGATATGTTTAATGCAACGAAAAACCAATAAGAATTCTGAAGCTCCGGTACCCATCGGATATCTTCGAGATAACGAAACGTCAATATTTATAAGCTTGAAAAAATGATGATCATAGAATATAGAGGAAGGGATAATTTTCATTGAATTCCAACCATCCACAAAAGCTCCGATTCAAAGTCGAACTCGAAAAACGATAATGGGAAAATGTCGGCCTGAGGGAGGGTCTAATTAGCCAGACACAACCCCCTGCAGAGGACAATAAGTCATGCCGGAGGCAAGAACGCGTTGCGGGATGTGGGTACAGAGAATTACGACCTGCAGCTGTAACACGGGTCTATACCATTAATGAAACGATTCTTGGTGGGGTGTACGACTGATATGAGATTTTGTAAGAATCTTTTGGAGATTAATTAAGTTCGTTATTCTTCATGAATTTTTTGTCCTGAGTAATTAATTTGAACGGTAGAAAATCTTTCAGGAGGTAGAAAAAAATAAATAAAAAATAATTGTCGAGATGATGAAAGTTAATGAGTTTTTTTTCGATAATTAAAGTAAAATTTCTGGCACCCGCAAAGAACCGTGAATTAGAGGGCGGCGGGTTCGCCATCCCCTTATTTTCTCATCCCAAAAACCCCGTTTTGTCCGAGATCGTTCACGGGAGCGTAATAATTGACTTGAGAAAGTTTCGTTGAGCGTGGTTGAAAGTTGATAATTGAGTCTCGCTTGAAAAATACTTAATATCCAAGTTTCCAGTATCGAATTAACGAGCCGAACTCGTTTGTTTTACTCGTCTCGTTTACTTATAGTGACTCCAGCTCAATCAGCCCACGCTGCAAGACGGTGAAAAATAGTAATTATGTTACAAGTTATTATTAGTTGGCAAGTTGGCGAGTGCTAAATTTGCAAAAATGAATGATTACGATCCGACCTGCATCGAGTCACACATCCGATCCTTCTCTCTAAATTTGAATCGGTGAAAATTTCACTAATTGAATCAGTGACTTGGTATTTCACTGCAGAAACAGTGACTTGAACCCTTTTTCACTGGAGTATCAGTGAAGTCCATTTCAGCAGTGATTTTACCACTGCTAAACCAGTGCATAACTTGACTGTTTCGTCAGTGACTTTTGTGACGAACGCTAGGGGCGCCGCGTACGCCGAGTCTCTAACCGCCGAATCGTTCGCGTTCATATGTTGCGTGCTGATTTGGGCGTCGATTCAACCACGTGAACTGTTCAGTAAAAATCATAACGTAAGTACACATGCGGATTTATAAAATTCTTCACAATTTGGCTTGTTAGTTTCAAATAATCAATGAATTGGGTGAATATTGCTGTTCACTGTCTTACATTGAATTCCTTATACTTTTGGTAGGTTAGGTTTTCTCACTGCGTCCAGTCTTGGCTCGCTCCGACGAGATGGGAAACGGAGAAGTTTCATCTGCGTTAGGAGTCTGTTTTTTCTTTACTTGCAATAAAGACTCGCGAAACAAAAATGTGTCGAATACACCATATTGTCTTTCCGTTTCGAGAATATCTTCAACCGGATCAAATATATATAAGAACCAATAATTTTCGCTGATTCAATCGGTGAAAATTTCACTATTTGAATCAGTGATTCAAATTCACTGGATAAATTAGTGACTTTTCACTGATTTCCAGTGGTATACTTATAACTGGAGGCATCAGTGACTATTCGCTGATGATCAGTGACTATTCACTGATTCAAATTTAGAGAGTTCGTACAGACTGAGCCAAAAATATTGAATCGCTTTGAAACGTGAATAAAATATAAACGCGTTGACTGCAGACTTTCGAATCCTTTTGTTTGAGTGGAAAGATAAAAAAAGAAACTTCAATTGAGCTTTTGAAAAGTTGAAAAATCTCCCTTCCACGCTGAGATACACGCTCTTAAAAACTGGTCTCCACGAATAGAAAAAAACGTTATCTTTCTAGGTAAAACCTGGATTGCTGAGAGAATAATAATTATTTTGGTGGTTTTAAAAAATGTGAGATTTTGACAATTCTAAGAACAAAATACATGAGCTTTAATTTTTCTCTATACCACGAGTAAGATATCCATTCAGATTTCAGCATCAAATTGCTACATTAGTGACTATATCGATCGCACGTGGAAAAGCGGTGACCACAAACGTTACGAAAGGCAAAAACATGTTTCAAACTTTACATAAATGGATTTGTAATCAATTAAGTGTTGAAAAACTGCATCGAATACTTTTTTCAAATCATAATCATGTTGCTTATCAAATAATTTGATGAACTATAAGCACCAGAAATGAGTATTATCTTATACGAACTGGCTAGAACTGGTGTGGTGGCCAAAACCGGTGCTTTTACTCTATAACTTCATTTAATCATGCCAGCAACTTTATGAGAATCCTTTTTTTAAGACAGTGCATCTTAACGACAAATCGAGATATTTTGTTTTCTGAAGAGCTAAATTTAAACTTCTTCCTTCTACTTTTCGGCCAAACAAAATTCACCAAAATCGGTCCACACGTTCAGATTTTACCCACGTTTCAAAATGGTAACGAGAATGGTAAGATCTGTGGTAGGAGGTTGAAAGTCGTATGGCTGCCTAAGAGGTGCGCGCGCAGCGACCGATGATGCCCGAAGGACCCGACCGGGAATCTTCGATTTCGCGCACCCTGTAGAGGTAGGGAAGTCAGACTTTCTATGCAGGTGTCACGAGAACAAAGTTATCTCGATAGTTTGCTATTAGGATAACGAAAAAATGGAGAAAGATAAAAATGTATTACCACAGTATTTTAGCCTCTGGAATATCACCGCGTATTCCTCGCGTATACGAGATGGGAAAAGCGCGAGTTAGCGCCTTTGGGAATCGCCCCTGTGGGACACAAAGCCGATTAACCTGTACCACGGGCTGGTGCCTTCGATTGGATATGGCGAACGAGATCTTTTTACCCTAAACCCACCGGAACGACCAGACACCTGCAAACGTAAAACGACCACATCGCCCTGTTTAATACCGTTTAATTCCGTACGGGCTCTCTTCATACCCGTTGAATATCTCCCAGAGGGTCAAAAATTCGGACTGAGCTCTTTACACTTGAAACATTTTTCTCTCATACCCGGAGCTGAAGCTCCTGTTCTTAAAACCGACCAGACACCCAACAGAATCTAAAATTCGTTATCAGCGGAGACTCTTACTGTCCGTATCTTCCAAACGGTCGATTTCACGTCAAAATCGTTAGAATCTTTTTTATAGGAAATTATACAAGCTTTGAAGTTTGTTCAGTTCATTTTTCACCTTGGAGGAACCGGAAGTGAGATATGGGCGAAAAGGTAGAAATCGTTCGTTTAGAAGATTTACGCACAAGATTGACATTGGGTATCGGATTTGATTGATTTGTAGATTCTCGATGATCCGATAGAATCCTGTTCGATCCGACTTTGTACGAGCTAGTCGGCGTAATCTGGTTGTACCATGAAGCATTTCGCGTCAGGTCACAATGGCTCTCACTGCATGCCAGGGTGAGTCGGTACGGCCTGCATACATTAAGCTCTAGAAGCTAATGAAAACTAATGTCCCGCGGGCCCGGAGAGCGCGCGTTCGATCAAATACATCCTGAAAGTGGCAGAGAGAAGGTCGCGGTACACACCCTCCCTTTACACGTATATGTGAACGAGGGTTCGCTGAGCGTATGAGAAGTTGCTATTTTTCGCTCTCAGGCTCGCCTAACGACCCGTAAAAGGAATTCGGGTCAGGTGCGCGTTCGGTTTATTCAAATTTGAAGAAGAAATAAAATCACATCGCCAAATCCGAATGTACTACGAGCTTCTATCAATCTTCGGTAGAACTGTACACAATTTTTTACGCTTCTGTAAACGAAAAAAAGGAAAATCGGGACACTCTGCAAAAGTTTTTTCGATGCGGGTGGAGAGAAAAATAGTCGACATTACAAACACGCGAGGGAAAGAACGCTAAGGGTGATCAGTTCGGTGGAGTTTCCTTCACCTTAAAACAGGGATCTCTGGGCATAAAGTAGCCCATTGTATAAACTTTATTCTCACATCGAGTGGTTTCACCCCCCGAGGGGTAGTAAAAAAGAAGACCGGCTGCAACCGCGGACTTTTACTCGCTAATTAAAGGGAGATTCTAAAGTTCTATTATCCACCGCGAAGCTCGGTTTAACCTGGTGACGTTAAATGGGCAGACGGTTCCATGTTTATATTTTAATTAAAACTTGCTACAGACACATTTTATCATGCTCTGATGAATATAGACAATTCGTGATTATCTCATATTTGGGGTTTCCAGGATTTTATTCTTCACCATCGCAGACGCTTAATTATTCAGGTGACTTCGTATACGAGTATTAAAAAGCTTAATTGATCAGAGTTTTGGACTTCCTAATGGAACTGGAATTACATATTTGATGACGTGACTCCGGGGAATGAGGGTCGAAAGAAGTGGTAATGACAAACATTTTTTAAAGACAAAAAAAAAAAAAAATTGCGTTTCAAATCAGCAGAACTGAACGTATTCGAGTGAATCACGGCTATCAACGAAAGCGAGAACACTGCGGGCCATGTCGACACAAAAGCTGACGTTAACGAAGCGAGAACTGAGATAAAACGTAACGTTTACCCTGACAGAAGCGAATAACGCTAGACGTGAAATTGAATAAAAATCAAGCTGCAGTAAGCAGCGGACCTATTTTTTTCCCACTTCTATTAAAGTTCGACGATAAAAAGTATCCGGTCTAACAAGATATGGGAAGGAATATAGAATGATTCAGTATTTGACATCCGTAATAATGACGATGGAGATTCGCCCCTTCGTTCAAAGTCCTGCGATTCATTATACCGCGAAAGATAAACCGGCGTTTATAATTGGTGTAATTCCATAAACTTTAGAGTCAGCTAACAACGAAGTTTCGAATTCCAGGTGCGGCGATAGCGCACAAGGTTAGTATCCGCATCATAGGCTCGCAATAATTTCAGAGTTCTCATAGTTAAACAGGAGCCAGATTCTACTTCCGGTTACTGAATTTGGTGCCTATTGGGGTTGCGGTCGGTCATCTATGTCAAGATAATTAACTTGGGGTATATATTGTTCCAGAGGTCGCCCACACCGAGCTGGATCACGGCTCGACCTGAGATTAACGGTTGGCGTTCCTCTGACGAATTGAAGACTAATTGCAACCCGTTTTACCCCTAGGGATTCCCGTCCCCTGACAAAGACATTCTAGACTCAGATGACAAATTACTCAATCATTACCAAATACCAGCTTCAAACTTGACTCAAAACAATCTGTCCATTATCACGATCATCAAATTTCGGATTCAAAAGTTTCTTAGACGAACTAAACTATCAATCGTGTTTGGGAACAGAAAAAAGCAGTTCAGTTCCTTTTAGGAATGTCTGACTCACAAATTTGATTTGTGATCCCCTTAGTAGAAGTGGGTATTAATCAAAGTAACGACTGATGCCGTTCATTTTTCATTACCGGGGCAACATATCATATAGGTTTGAAATTTTTTCAACGTAGTAAATTCATTTCAGGTCACGAAATATCATATTTCTTTTTTTTTTTCAAATATGAATGGTCTCGCGCGTACGTTATGCAGAGATTTATGTCTGACTGGGAAATGTTTAAACTCTTTAACCACTGCATGCTCCAGGCTTCAGGGTTTCTGTTGCTCTATATATATTATTCTTCATAAATTTCACGGGGAGTAGGGAAAAAAGAAGTTTAGAACTTAAGTCACGCCATATTTCCATACAGACTGTATAACATTTGAATACGATGTCTGTGAGATTGTTTTCACCTGCACAGTTTCTGCAGGTAAAAGTTCATCGAGAACTTTCGGTTGAAAACCTTCTTCTTTTTTTAGTTTGAATCAAAACTGCGATGAAAATCCGTAGGATCTTTGGGACAGGGTCGAACGGGAGACCCGAGACTAAGTGTAAGGAAATATCGAACTTTTAGCATAACAATCACTGTTACGTTATTGTCGTAGGAAAGTATTACCCCACTAGGTATATACGTCCCTGATTCTACACGGTATTTTCACGTTTGCATAGAAATGAGGAACTTTACCGGTCCGATTTCATCGCAGATAGAATCCTCTGCAAGGTGC
Source organism: Euura lappo (assembly GCA_018257835.1). Lineage (NCBI taxonomy): Eukaryota > Metazoa > Arthropoda > Insecta > Hymenoptera > Tenthredinidae > Euura > Euura lappo. Next base: position 147,498 of record JAEUYN010001729.1, read on the forward strand.
AGATATAAACTTTCATTTTATTTCATTGAAACGAAACGGTCCGGATCCCAAACGGGCTCATCCGCCTGCCAAATATCCCTTTGAAACTATAAATTTCAATTTGTGTCAAAGGCCGACATCTACATGTACTGATTTCTCAATTCTCACATGTTTCAACAGCGCTGGATTTCCCTGAGTGAATCATCACTTTTGAATTACGTCCCATAAAGTCCAATGAAGTTTTGTCAACTCCGATCAACTCCTATAAAGTCCCATCAAGATCGACGGAGTCAAAGACACGCCATCAAGTAACATGAATTCTATTCAAGTTCCATAAAGTATTAAAAAGTCCCATAAAGATCGACGGACTCAAAGAAAACCCATCAAGTAACATGAATTGTATTCAAGTTCCATAAAGCTTTGGAAAGTGTCATGAAGATCGATGTAGTCAATAAAATCCCATCAAGTCCCAACAAGTTTCTTCAAGTTCCGTGAAGATTTTAAAAGTCCCATAAAGACCGCGACAAAGTTAACGGAATTTCGTGAAGTCCCATCAAGTTTGATCAAGTTCCATGAAGTTTTACGAATTCCCATGAAGATCGATGGAGTCCACGAAATCCCATCAAGTTCCATCAAGTTTTAAAAAGTCCCATAAAGATCGACGGAGTCAAAGAAACCCCATCAAGTGACATAAATTGTATTCAAGTTCCATAAAGTTTTAAAAAGTCCCATAAAGATCGATGGAGTGAATAAAATCCCATAAAGTCCCAACAAGTTCCATGAAGATTTTAAAAGTGAAGTTTCATCAAGTTCGATCAAGTTCCATAAAGTTTTACGAATTCCTATGAAGATCGATGGAGTCCACGAAATCCCATCAAGTCCCAACAAGTTTCTTCAAGTTCCGTGAAGTTTTTAAAAGTCCCATAAAGACCGCGACAAAGTTAACGGAATTTCGTGAAGTCCCATCAAGTTTGATCAAGTTCCATGAAGTTTTACGAATTCCCATGAAGATCGATGGAGTCCACGAAATCCCATCAAGTTCCATCAAGTTTTAAAAAGTCCCATAAAGATCGACGGAGTCAAAGAAACCCCATCAAGTGACATAAATTGTATTCAAGTTCCATAAAGTTTTAAAAAGTCCCATAAAGATCGATGAAGTGAATAAAATCCCATAAAGTCCCAACAAGTTCCATGAAGATTTTAAAAGTGAAGTTTCATCAAGTTCGATCAAGTTCCATAAAGTTTTACGAATTCCTATGAAGATCGATGGAGTCCACGAAATCCCATCAAGTCCCAACAAGTTTCTTCAAGTTCCGTGAAGATTTTAAAAGTCCCATAAAGACCGCGACAAAGTTAACGGAATTTCGTGAAGTCCCATCAAGTTTGATCAAGTTCCATGAAGTTTTACGAATTCCCATGAAGATCGATGGAGTCCACGAAATCCCATCAAGTTCCATCAAGTTTTAAAAAGTCCCATAAAGATCGACGGAGTCAAAGAAACCCCATCAAGTGACATAAATTGTATTCAAGTTCCATAAAGTTTTAAAAAGTCCCATAAAGATCGATGAAGTGAATAAAATCCCATAAAGTCCCAACAAGTTCCATGAAGATTTTAAAAGTGAAGTTTCATCAAGTTCGATCAAGTTCCATAAAGTTTTACGAATTCCTATGAAGATCGATGGAGTCCACGAAATCCCATCAAGTCCCATCAAGTTTTAAAAAGTCCCATAAAGATCGACGGAGTCAAAGAAACTCCATCAAGTGACATGAATTGTATTCAAGTTCCATAAAGTTTTAAAATGTCCCATAAAGATCGATGGAGTCAATAAACTCCCATCAATTCCCAACAAGTTCCATGAAGATTCTAAAAGTGAAGTTTCATCAAGTTCAAATGTCCCATAAAGATCGATGGAGTCAATAAAATCCCATCAATTCCCAACAAGTTCCATGAAGATTCTAAAAGTGAAGTTTCATCAAGTTCTAATGTCCCATAAAGATCGATGGAGTCAATAAAATCCCATCAATTCCCAACACGTTCCATGAAGATTCTAAAAGTGAAGTTTCATCAAGTTCGATCAAGTTCCATCAAGTTCCATAAAGTTTTACGAATTGCTATAAAGATCGATAAAGTCCACGAAATCCCATCAAGTCCCATCAAGTTTTACGAAGTCCAATATGGTTTGATGAAGTCTACAAAGTTCTATGAAGTCACATGAAGTCCACAAATTCTCATGAAGTCCTCCGAAGGCTCTGGAATCGTGAAATATGATGTAGATACACTATTATTCGGAGTGATTACGTCTCTGAAATCCAAGACAATTTTCTTTTTATACATACTCACAAAAAAAGCCCCCGCAGTATATTATTCCGAGGAAAATGATAAAACAAGATATTCGTCTTTTTGTTACCTTCGATTTCCACTTGACGCTATTATTCTTCACAAAATTCATGCAGTGGATGAAATAACCGATTAGTGATACCACCTGAGATTTATTGGGTCGGATTTCCCCCGTGCCTCAGGGGACGAAGAGATACATTATTTCATAGTAAATTGGAGGGTGATTTCTCCTGATAATATATACAGCCAATCCCATACTTTTGATGAACCTTTCAACGGCACCACGATTCTGCAAATAAGAAAACGGAAGAATGGTACCTGCGGGGGGTGTCGCGCATTGTGGTTCAAGCTCTGGCTCCACTATCTTCTCCCCTTCGCCATGACCAGTATTATATCTTTTGCTCCCCGCCTTAACTTCCGGCTGCCAGTTTGTACACTACTTCAGACGTCCAAACAGCCAGCCGAGCAACGAAAACGGTACCCGCGATAGCCTCGCGGTTCACAGGCTGTGCTTCCAGTTATTACCTCATTTTAGGATTACAGCAATACATACATACATACATGGAACGGAAAATTCTCGTCCATCGACCCCGCGGGTAATTGGCTTTTTTTTGTTTTTAGACTCACTTCTCTGATTTTCTCAACGGTTTGATGGGATAAGGTGAAATTTTTGTTACACAATATCAAAGTCCGAAAATACTTTCGGTTATGTTAGCGCGATATGAGGATCGGTATTACAGTTCTGACGGCACCCCGATGTGTACAATCACATGCGATCCCAAAGTCACGCGATACTTCGCTCTGTTATACACAGCGTGAAATACTGTATCGTATTTATAAACGGACGATAAACCCTTCTCTTATTTTACTCCAACTCACGCGACTGCTAACTTTCATACTTAGAAGCTCGTCGTCAATTTATGTGTCAGACAATTTCAACGCCTAGTTGACACTGAGATATGTCCGAACGACTGTCTTCCGTCAAGGAAGTAAATGGAGAAATAAATCAACTAGATTTATCGCGAGTATAAGATCGTCGAAAAACAGGGTGTGTTTAATTACGTTCCTTGACAGTGGGACCGTTTCTAAGGAAAGCCGTTGGGTTCTTGCGAAAATTTGAATAACGTCAATTTCATACTTCGAACCCTCTGCGATTCTTTTCACATAGTTTGAAACTTTAAATGTTTTTTTTTATTGATACTTCAGAAAAATTTTGGCCACCTTTCTTTCGAGTCAGTCCTTAAAATTGTTACAGAAACTTTAGTTTTTGGGGATTGATTAACGCCACAATATTAATTGAAAAGTTTGCAAAAGTGTCGTGATTTCGTTGCCCCAGTAATTCCCTTGAACCAAAAAATCAATTTTTGAGCCACGCTTTCCTTCTGATCGTGAGCTTGGACCTTGTTTTGAGCTTTCCTCGAAGCTTCCACGGCGCTCCAGGATCGTGAATCTACCAATAATCCCCGAAAATGTTACTGTTTACGGTATATTCAGTTTCCTAGAGGGTCGCCGTCAGGCCGGGCCTCCACGATGGGCCCAGTAGGTCGAACCGGGGTAATTTAGCGTCGAGGTCAGCTATAGATACGTGGTCGAGCACTTTATGATGTCGTTAAGGCCTCGGTCGGCTAGAACTAAGTATTTATGCTCCTGACTTCTAGCCACGCCAAAGATATACATTTTATCCTGGAAAACCCCGCGCCTTTACTTCTACTCCGCAAATGTATTTGGCGAAATTGTCTATCCCCAGGAATACCGTGACCCCTCTCGACCCCTGTCAGTTCGTGACAAAGGGCAGCCCTAGCCATGCCGAATCTATCACCAAGCTTTTACCCATATCTAACGACCAGCGACTCACATACGAGCTGTGTTACAAAGCTGGTGTCCGCTTCGTTTTTCATATGGAAATCGTCGACCGAAAAATCCCCTTCACATATTGGCACGTAGATTTGTTGATCAACTGATATTGGACCAGGTTTTTTGCCGAATAACGTCCGGGTTTTTTGGGAAATGGGAAATAGAGCATTGGAGAACGAGAAAAAAAGACTCATACTTTTAATTAATTAAGTGAATTTTGATGAATAATTCATTTTGTTTGAAGACAAAAAAAATCAGACAAAGAATTTTCGCGTAGGATGCTGCGCGAAGAGAGTCGAGGAGGCTGAATGCGTGATATATTTTGTAGAATGGCATATTGAACCCTTTTAAAATGTCGATCTGCCATTCTGTCATTCCAATACCACAGCTGAAATGTCTCTCGCGTATTTCCAATCGTATTTTCCGTTCGATCGGGCGTGCTATTTTCCCAATGCGCAGGTGTTTCATCCCGGTACAAATCTCTCCTCGACGAACCACCCACCACTACTATAACCGTTATACACAATAAAGGGATACCTCGATGTGGAGGATCCGTTCTAACGTAAGTTTCTACTAGGAAATTGTGGTTTGCGGTGCCTTTGGCGAGAATACCTATACTTCCAATATAACGCAACAACTTTGACTCCGCAAGCTGTTGGGTGCCTTCAGAGTCACGGGAGTCAAAAGCTCCCGCGTAGTCGAAATTCATATTCAAGGGGTAATTTTTTGTCGTGGAATTTTTGGCTTTTTATTCATTTTGCAAATCCTGTTATCTAAAAAATTGCAGCTAACCATCGCGAGTTTTAACGTGGTAAAATCTCTCCTGAAAATACCCGGCTTATACTTACGCTATACGTGATTCTGCATGGGTTGAATCTCACGGGAATTGTAGGGAACGAAAATCCCCGGTGATTGTCGGAGCGCAGAGATTTTTCGTGGATAGTTTTTTTCTCTCTCTCTCTCGTCAACCTCTTTCGCATTTCGTTGCGAATTCCTTTAACGATCAGTTTGCCGTAACTTATTTAAACGAGTTATTAAAAATGCCAGTTTCCCCCTCTTCCTCCCCGCAACTCGTCTGAGTAGCTTCACCTGAAATACCGTTTTTATAGAGTCATTTAGGTTTTAATGATCGAGGATATACAGCCTAAGAGATAAAAAGTTAGGTAATGCTTGTGCTTGAAAATTTTGCATTTTTAATCCAGGTTTACTCGCTGTATAACATCCGAGAGCTTTTTATCCCCTCGACGTTATTCCCACACTTGACGATTTATATAGCTTAGAGTACCTGCAGCCGAATGAAAGAAGTGTCTGATATGAAAAATATGCCGTTTGAGAAAAATTCACCTTTGAAAGGTTGAAATTTTAATGTCTTAGAATCGGTGATGCGGGGAACACGACGAGACCGTACATTTTTGCCACCCGCGTTCAAGTTTTGCCTTCTTTTCTTGAAATACGCGGAATTGATAAAAATATTCTCTGTCTAGCGCGTGCTTCGGATACAAATTTAAATCGCGAATAAGGAAAAATTTTCGCTATGCTGTCCGCTCGTGCATTTTCTCTCAATCCAAGGTGTTACGGGGCTACGGAGGATGGATAAATTGAGTGACGTTTCGTGTATGGAACATACAACCAATGCGGACTACACGATTTTCACAGAATATACCGAATCCATTGACAAGAAAACGGGAAAACGCCCAATACTGCAGGAGAATTGATCGTCGGAAAGACTCGACGATAAGAAGGTATCCCTCCTGAAATAGTTCGGACAGTCCTCCATGAAATGCTTTTCAAATTCCGTATAGAATGACCAGGACTCTACACAATGCTAATATCAGTATGCTAATATCCGTAGTATGCAAAAATCACAGACATAATTTGAACAATAAAAGACATTTATTGGTCGATGAAACTGTGAATTTCTGGTGTTGAGTACTAAAAAAATTCCTGAAAAAAAGTGTTCGGAAAAACACGATTTCTACTAAAAAATTCATGACTCCTTGAATTTTCAATATTTTTTCGCAAAAATTCAGCACGATGCTCTAGAGTTATAGTATTTTTCTTGAAAAAAATGATTTGTTGAATCGTATCTCAAAAAGTATATTTATTTCGAAGGTTGAACTTGATGATCTGGGCATTGAAAGGATACAAGAATGAAAGATGTTTCTTTATACATTTTTCCAGTTTTTGCTCGTTCAATACTCGTATTATTATTACGGGTTACTGAACTGATTATGAAAATATTACACGAAGAAAGTCTTGAATACACCCAAGAAAAAATCGAGTAGATCTATGTAGATCTAAATGCTTTAGATCTACGTAGATCTAAATTTTGGAATAGCTCTAATGAGATCTACGTAGATCTTATGAGATCTCAAGAGATCTACGTAGATCTAATTTTTACGTCATTGTCAATTCCCGAAATGAATTGAAAAAACATTGATTCATTGCATAACTATAATGAAAAAATACTCACTATCGTCATAAAATAAGAAATCGTGAATACGAGTAAGGAAAAAAAATTAAAAAAAAAAATTGTGAAAATCGAACAAATCGGAATCGAACCCTCGAACTTCGGATTACCAAACCTGTAGCGTACTAGATGAGCTAAGGCGCCTTCTTGAAATACGTGCGTTTCTGGCATACTTATGGTCCAATCAGTCCAGACAGACTTGAAATATTTCCAAATACGGTACCAGAACTACTCAGATCCGAGTAGATCTACTTGGCTTCAATGAGCAACAACGTTTTGCTGCAATTATTCCATCTACTCATCTCAGATCTACCTAGATCTAAAGTAGATCTAACGATATCTGGGTGGATACATAGATCTAACAAGCATGGGCATTCGAACATGACAGTAGATCAATTCGAAGCTACGTAGATCTACGAAAATCCTCGGAGATCTAGGTAGATCTAGGTAGATCTACGATTTCCCAAAATTTAGATCTACTTAGATCTAAATTAGATCTCCGGAGATGCGAATTAGATCTAAACCATTTTTTCCCGGGCAGCTTTTCGATATTACATTAATTCGAAATTAATTTTTTTCGAAGGATTTTTGGCTATGGATTTCTTTCATATGTGACAGACATGGGTACCAATAGAGCAATGGGATTCTCACAAGTTTCACGGCATCTTCTTTTCCATTCAGTATGAAAGGCTTGTTCAATAATTACTGATAAGAGCAATCCGTATCCCTGCTGTTATTCTCATTGAAGAGTCGAGTGAACAGTTTGCGCCACATAGTGTCAAGACGACTAGTATACATTACCGTAGAGAAGATGAGAGCCGAAATAATCCAGGTTTGAATAAACAGCAAAAACGTAACGATCATGTGACCCTAATTAGCAGATTATTTTGAGTTATTAGCTTCGTGTTTCTTGCTGCACGTAAAGGGTACATTATTTTGTAAAATTATGAAATAGCCCGCAGTTAGCGTAGCCTCGCCCCCGTGGACGTTGCGATACGTCTTGCTATTGTTGCTGGAAAAGCCATGATGCTATCTAACGATTAATTGCACCGTGGTATAAATTATTCGAATAAAGGACACAAACGATACTCGGTAAAGTTGGCGAATATTTATTTCGCAATACCTGCACCGCAGGGTCCATACTTCAAGCTTATAATATATCTGTTTACGACGTCAGAGTTACGACCCGCATCGTCGATAAAGATATTCGCTTGACAATAACACGGCTGACTTGATCTGTCATTAACACATTTTCAATAAATTGCGTTCTAATTAACAAAGAAAGAAACTAATCACAATCTTTCGTGCAGATAATTGGGCTGATGGTGGTCCAAGTAATTTTCGCAACCACCAAGCAGAGGTTTAGGATCCTGGCTCTGTTCCCTCACAGTGGTAAAAGTCACTGGCAAGTGTACGAACCGATTTTAGAAGAGCTTGCGAAACGTGGTAACAACCTGACCGTCGTTGGACATTTTCCTCGGGAAATGACAACCGAGAATTACCACGACATCAGCATCGCTGGTGACGCAGATATGAGCGTCAATGTTATGGACATAAAGGTTATGGGTTCGAACTCCTACTTCGCATCGATGCTAGGTGACTACCATGTTTTTTTTTTTCAAAGCAGCCGTGAAAGGGAGCTTTTTCTCTCATGTTTAACTTGAATCGTTGCATTTGGAAGTTCTGCCGGCGACCTACGACGAATCATAAAAAAGTTAAACTCTGATACGAGTATTTTATCGAGTAGAGTGTAGCGTGTAGCTTGGAGTTAAATTTCTAGAGTACATGCTTCACAAGCGATTATGCGGATCTCTGCAGCCGAGGAAAAATCCGCAAAACTTTTCTGCACATGTATTTTACTGCCTCGTATATAATAAAGTTTTATAATCCGAAATTTCAGGGCTTTTCCACAGAGGAGCCGAAGATATTTGCCGCAAGGGATTGGAGCACCCGAATGTCCAGTCGCTGATAAGATCCGATGAAAAATTCGACGTAATAGTAACGGAAATATTCAACGCCGATTGCTTCCTAGGATTTGTTCACAAGTTCAAAATACCCTTCGTCGGTTTGAGGTCAGCGGCAGCGTCTCCGTGGGTCAACGACAGGATCTCAAACCCTGACAATCCGTCCTACATCCCTAACGCACTGGCGGGAAAAAATTCTCGAATGGACTTCTGGGACAGGCTTGAAAACCTGGTTGGCACAATTTTTTACAAGATCTTGCATCGATGCTGGGACCATCTAGTCTATACGGAAATCGCGAGGGAACATTTTGGAAAAGACATGCCATCGCTCGAGGAGATAGCGATGCAGACCAGCGTAGTTATGACAAATACGCACTTTGCCCACTATTTGTCAAGACCGCTCGTTCCAGGATTCAGGGAAATCGGAGGAGTTCACATTAAGGAGAACAAACCACTTCCCGAGGTTGAGGCTATTATTAATCTTCAGTTCAAAGTGTGAAATTGAATAAGCGGGAAATTAAATTATCCGATTTTCAGGAGTTGGAAAATTGGATATCCGGAGCTCAGCACGGAGTCGTGTACTTCAGTCTGGGATCGATGCTGCGGACCGAAAGTTTGTCATCGATAAAGCGCAAGGCTTTTTTTGACGCTTTTGCAGCACTGCCTCAGCGGGTACTAATGAAGTGGGAAACCAATCAGACGGAAGGAGTTCCAGCTAACGTTAGAACGGTCAAGTGGTCACCGCAGTTCGACGTAATTAGTGAGTTCTAGTTAAAGTTAAAGTCGAACTTCCGAGAGGTTAGTTGCTACAAATTAAATCACAGGATCCACGAAACTCGGACACGAAGCGGACTGTATATCCCGAACAGAAATCGACACAAATTCTAATCGCAGGTCATCCCAACGTCAGAGTCTTCATGTATCACGGCGGAATGCTCGGAATCACCGAAGCCGTTTATGCTGGAAAACCGATGGTACTTATTCCAGTCTTCGGCGATCAGCCAACCAACGCTGCTCTTCTTCAGGAAAAAGGCCTCGCGGTCGTTCTCCGGCTCTCAGATGTCACGAAGAAGACTCTATTGGGTTCAGTGCGGAAGGTGCTCCACGATCCCAGGTATCAAAATTGTTTTAACCGCAGGTCGATCGAGTATGTCGTCAAATGATGATGATTTTAATTCAGTTATCAAGAAACTGCCAGCCACATGTCATCGGTGATTCGAGATCGTTTGGTATCTCCATTGGACGAAGCAGTCTACTGGATAGAATACGTAGGTCGTCACCGAGGTGCTCCTTGGCTGAGAACACCCGCGCATGGAATGCCTTTGTACAAATATCTGCTCCTGGATGTCATCGGATTCATGATACTATCATTATTGGTAATGGCTCTCGGAATGTGGCTAATCTTGAGACGACTATTATCACCGTTGTTCAGAAATACTGTTACTTCAATGCAGGATTATTATCGTTACGCAACGACCAAGACAAAGGCGAACTAAGAATGAGGACCAACTGCTGAATACTAAATCACATGAAAAAAAGAATAAATAAATTTAAAACAAACTCTTCTAGCAGTGTCTCTTCTTTTTCTGATTCTAGATTCATGGTCGAAAAGGGTTTAGCTCGAATTTTTTGGAGGGATAGATGAATAATGTAACGGCCGAATTTTTGTGCATTTGATTAACGTCTGCATGTGGTTGTAGCAGTGCAGGTTTTGGGATGGTTACATAAGCAATTTGTCACTAGGATAAAGCACAATTCTGAATGTTCCAGTTTAAATTGTATTGTTTTGGAAAGGGGGATCGGTTTGGGCGTGCAGTAACAGCCGGCAACTGACCATTTTCAAGCTGTTACGTTATGAACGCCGACTGCACCGGCCGATACCGACGTCCAGCTGTATAATAATTGAATTTCTGTTCTCTGGTTTACTGGATAACTTTATGTCGTTATCGAATCGATGCGAATTTTTTTAAATTTTACTCCAGTCTCGAGTGTTTTGTATTCTTTGTGTGAATTAAGTCAGTCATTAAAACGACGATAAATATCAGTATCCTCGATTCGGGAAATTCGAAGCAAACCGAGTTGAGAAACGGATCAACATTGATATCGCAAAACATTTTGTCAAAAAAGATACTCAATAGAGGGGAGCGAATATTACCGAGTAAACGATTTTTATCGCGACCCAAATTGTATAAAATTTATCGCGATGGGCTCGAAGACGAGATAGCCTCTCACACACGGTAGCTGTAACAACATTCTAAAATTAGAATATGGAAAATAAACCATCCGTTTGAAATTCAAATTACCGTGACCACATCGATAGTTGCACAACTTCATGAACCCGACCACCGTAACGAGACACAGAGTCAATTGATCTCGACTATAAGGATAACCGTTACACGTGGAACGGACCTTGAGCACGACTGGCCTTGGAGCAGCGTCGTGGGCGTTGGAACAATTAAACCAATTGACGCTACACGGTGTAGTTCGAACCAATATGAGGTAACTGAACCCATTTTTTTTTCTTCGAACAGGAGAGTTTCGTCTGATATTCTGGGTTCCAAGCGTCCCTGGAGGATGTCATGATCCTGACCTTCGCGGTTGATGCAAAGTGGAAGCCAGAGTTCGCGGTTTGACGGTCCCCCGAAGACTTATATAAATTCAGTTGTCAGTCGTCGTGTGACGTACAGGAGAAGCCGGTGGTTAAGTTATTTTTTGGGGTAGCTGTTCCGGGCTCGGTTGCTTACAAAAGTTCGTCTATGTTACCCCCGAAAGCTCCAAAGCTTTAACAGGGTGTCGAACGAAGATAACCGATCGTGCCCGAAAGCGGCTTCAGGCCGCGGAACTCAACGCGCAAGCTCTGATGCCGCGGGTATTATCGCGGCTTCAGAAGTAGAGATTCTGCGTTTGGTTGACAGGTTACGCGGGACCGCGGCAGCGTACACCTCGCAGATTTACATTAACCTCGTCGTGTTTAACATCCATGTGCGTGTCGCAGACATTTTCGCAACTAACACCATACGGAAATACGATCCGAAATTCCTCATCCTCAAAATCATAGAAGTAAAAACTGAGAGGCTTCGCAAAAGTTCAAAGTTCAGTCTCGAGTTTTATTCGCAATAATTCAGCGAGCAGTGATCTTTGCGAGTTTCCATGCATATTTTATGAAAGAGATAAGCCGCATCGCGTCATTGATAAGGAGTTGATTGGACCAAATGACATTGCAGAATGTCGTTTCAGAGTGAGAACGTAAACAGGTTGAATCCAAGATGTTTCTTTTGGTTGCTGGCGACATTGAGACAGTAAGAATCCTCGAGATCCTGTACTTGTGTATCTTGACAAGTGGAAGATTCAATGTGACCAATTCGGCGTCAGTGGTAGAGTGAACGTCGGAAGTCACAATCAAGATTGATTTAGAGATGCCTTGACCTATGTGATCGGAGAATTCCAGTTGAAAGTAGATCGACGAACGACACAAATCAAAATGCGTATCATCCAATAAATTTCTGTATTCTCCTCCGACTTAAGAAGCCCAACATCAGATAAATCGAATCCACCGCACCGTAAGCTCCTTTCACACAATTACGTTCGCGATCAGCTGAGCACTTACCTTCTAACACTGTGATAATTATCGTTAGAGATAATTTTAATGGGCGAGATGGAACTTATTCTGAGAGATAGAGGTAACCTTGGTACCGTTGAAACGAGGCAACTTTCACATCAGTTGTTACAACTTTGTTAGAAATACATCGTTTTTCATACGTTTAACGTTCCTCAGTTTCCACAGTCGAGAAAATTAGCAAGCACAATACCATCGGTGTGTGTTGGCGAAGTATATGTATCCCGAGTAAAATAGAGGGCGAGTACAAGTACATAAGTCTGTGTGATATAACTAGCAGCACAAAAAGTTTTCCTGGTTGCGTGAACAACGGGAAAAGTATGAAACTTTTTACAATGCTGGTTCCGATGTATTAGTACCGGTGGCAAAGGTCTGTTTGTTCTGTGAAGTGTGAAGATACCGTGAAACCACGGAGACGAATAGAGAAGAGAGATTGTGCGAGATGTGGTGAGGTGAGGTGGTGGCTGGTGGGGGGTAACGAAACTGCAAAACCAGCAAAATTTTTACCGAAGCGACGTCATCAGTTTTAATATTGCACAGCGTCTTTGCCATGTCGCTGACGCGGGAGTGACTCTTCTGATAATGAGATGATATTATCACGAGGTAAGAAAAAGTGGCCTGACAGTAAAAAAAATGTCCTTCAAGCTTGATTCTACGAGGTGGGGCGAAGGGTTCCGTACTCTTGAATTTCCATCGCCGCAATTTATCTGCGTTGAAGATTCTGCTCCTCGTAATTAATAGCCATTTTTCCAGGGGGTCTGATGTTTCTTATTCTCACAATGTGCGAATCACATGCCCTAAGTAATGAACCCATGAAACGATAAAAAATTCAAGACCACGTTTCCCCGGTGTTAATAACATAGAGATTACACCGTTGGTGGTATAACGTCCGTACTAATTAAGATATAAAATCATAAAGTGAGTCTAACTAGCGGTGGTCTGCGGTGTCACGTAGTTTAACTGGGCTCTTCATACACCCACCTCTAGAATTACCTGTGTGTTGAAATTTTTCTCGTTAAATAAGACACCCACGTGTCAGGAATAATTTCAGATAACCCTAACTACGAATCAGAGTCAGCAAAAGCGATGCTTATTTCGCTTGAAAAAATTAATAAAAGAATCACAACTGTCGGACAACTGGGTAGAAAAACACATCGAGGGCTGAAAAGGGTGTAGATATCGATACGGGCTTTCCGAGCTTTTTCCCAGAGTGAAAAGTAAGCACAACCAGACGGGGGTCCGATAGTCGTGTTCGTATCAATCCGTATACGAAGCTTCGACAATGACGGTATAGACCCATTGTAGTAGTCAGAGCTGTTTCATTGTTGAATTGACACGCGTACGTCGTCGATATCTGCGTGTACTGATAACGAATGAATACATGACGCGCAGATTTCATTGATAAACGTTCCGGAGGTTCCGCACATTGGAGTTAGAAAAAAAGTCTTATCATACTTTTTTTACATTTTGGTTAATGGCTTCAGCAACGTGGTTCAATATCTAATCAATCAATAGTTTCATCACGATGGGGGAGTATCAATCCAGAAGTAATTGGTACAGCGTTTTTCCTTTCTTTCTTTCTTTCAGTGAGTAAGAAAATCATTTCATATTCGAGATTTAATTACGTTAATTGCTCGACGTATAGAAACGAAGCCGGAGCAACTAGAGAGAAGAAATATTATTCCTTTGAAGTGTATTTTTCAACGACCGGAACCGATTTTTCATTATACAACAACGCAGAAACTGTACTTCTATTGGTCATAAAATAAGTAAAAGAGACTCTGAAAATGGCAAAAGTTTTAGCTTTGAATGACTATAAGAATACGAGAGATGTATTGAATCTAGAAACGAGGATGAGATGCTACTGCTAAAAAATGTCCAGAAATAATCTGATAATTTGAGTCAAATTAGTGTTTTTATATACATTATTTTTATTTCAGTCTACAAGAAAACATCTTCGATGTAGATATAATCATTATTGTTCGGACTCTTAGATCTTGTCGACTTTTATCTTCTTATACAAGTTTGAACGATGCTTGGTGGACTTTTGTACAGAATATCGGATTATCGGTGTAGCGAAAACGTGCATTATTCAACCAAATATGATGCGACGCTTCGTTATCGTAAAGGTCTGAAGTACCTCGTCTTTTGAATCGAGTCTATTCTATTTTTTTTTTTTTCGATTTCTGCAAAGGAATAAAACGTGAGTTTGACATCTCGTTATTCGCACACAGCTGCTTCTTCGTCTTGTTGTGATGTAACAATGTCAGTATATTTTCTCGCCGAGCCGCAAAATAATTCTTTACCAGGTGAAACTTGCTGAAAGATATCATTAGTATTTTTTGTAAAGCACTACATGCACTTCTTTTTCGCACAATTTGAATAAAAATAAATAAAATCTTCGAGCCTTATAATCAAAGTACGTGGATAGAATAAAATGATAAGATGTTCATGTCTTTATACCAGCATGAAAATCGATCCTCGTTTCTACCCCTCCGGCAATAACTTTGAAAACTTCATTCGTCTAGAAAATGACGTAAATATCGTGAAGAAATAAGTAGAAGCCTGAAATGCGAATAAAAGTATATACTATATAATCAAAAGTTGTTAAAAAAGTTTGATTCATTTTAAATTGAATGCGTGTCAGGCGGAATAAAAAACAAACAAAAAATGTCGGTAAAGTTCTGATACGTCACGTCAGAAGCAGGAGCTGAGGACTGATAACTGTTATTGACAGGGGTTCGCGATTATCTTGCGAATTGGCAGGAAATAGATCGGCGCCAGGGGTAGAGTATCTCGAGGAATAAATACATAGATGATTTCAAGATATGCTCTACGTCAATGCTCATGTTGTTTTATCGAAAATCGATAGATACGTGTGTTTGTCGGTAATTGTCATGCGACGTCAGTACAGATAGAAAAAAACGAAGAATCGCGAGGTACGATGGCAAAATTGATCGATAAAAGTATAAAAATATTTCCTCCGATCGGACGAATTTTTATCATTGAAAAATTGATTTTTTGTTCAACTTTGTTTGAATAGGAAGTGGAGCTTGATGTGTCCGATTGTGAACGAGCTTTCCACTTATGAATACGTTGAAGTATTTCCAGGATTCAGAGGAAAACATGATTGGTGAATCGCCTGTGTAAAACAAATTTCGCAAGAATTTTCAATTAAAATTTTACCAATTTCATACGAGCGTTGTTCGGTTGCCCTTTTTAATTGGACTTTGTGTATTTTACAATTTGATTTTTTTCAACGTCGAACGAGAGTTGCGAAGGGGTAGATCGAACAATCAGTACTCGACCGGTGTTAAAAAATTGTTTTTCTATTAATACACATAGAAATAAACCAAAAATAAATTCCGAGTCTAGTTGATTTTTCAATCGCAGGAAAATTTTCCCTTTGAACTTCCATCCTCGTTTTCATCGTCGTTGGTTTTTCGACATTTGATTATTCTTTTTCTGTCCAGAGAACAAGTTTCGCGCGTGGTAAAAACGTGCAATTTTTGACCCAGCATTCTGTGCACGCTAATTGGAGCATAAAACACGAAAGACAAGGCCTCTACTTTGCAAATGAGGTGAGGTACCGGTACACAGAGGATGGGGGATGCAACCATAGTTTGTTTCACTCCGTTTTTCACTGTTCTAACGTGTTCCATCCCGCTCACTACATCTCTATTTTTTTGCACCACGTTACTTTCGGTTCAAATAATCCATCCTCGGGTTACCAGTGCTACTTGCGACCCGGTACATCACGAATAAACGTCCTCGTGTACGACTGCACCACGTTAACCAGTCCGTGAATATATAGGTGACCGAGTTTCGCTCCATGTGTGACATTCTTACCAGAGGTATTTATAAAAGTCGAAGAACTTTGAATAAAAATAGAAACGGAATTATGAAAAGTGGAATAGGTAAAAAGATTGACGACGGCGCATCTTACTCTGTACCGACATTCATGCAAGCTTCACTGCTCTTTGATGCGAGTGATTTTATCATCCGGAAGACACAATCCATTCGAGATTGCTCACAGGTGAACGAACATCGATTTACGATGCGGTCGGAATACCCGAAGGGTTTTTTCCCCAAGATAACTCGACGACGTCTTTATGCTTGTGCTTAATAAAAGCTTGCACCGAATCCGGGACTGCGATGTAGGTACCCTCAATTCTGCAAATCGTATATTTTCATTCCTATTCGATCTGTATTATCGGTCTAGATTATCGTCGAATCTATGGGTCCTTTCGGCGGAGCTAAACCTCCGGAAAAGTTATTAGGTTGATCCTTTCCTCCGACGTTAACTCGATCCATTGCCAGGAATTGTCTCTCCCAGTTAGGTGAACCCGGAATCTCCTTTTGCTTCCCCTTTGGCTTAGGGATCTGAGGCCATGGATACAGTTTTAAAAAATGATTAAAAATCGTGTTTCGAAAAACAGAATTCATGAAGTCGGTATAAAGTTTGTTATTAGTTGTTGATTGTAGATGAAAGCAAGATATGATTATGATTACCAGAGCTGTCCTTCATTCAGAGGTGGTAGTGACGTCAGTCGTTCCCAGCACCAGTACCGAGTCGACCCCCACTCAAACGCTTTGGTAATTGCAGATGAAAGTGCTCGTAACTTTCGAAGCAATTTACCATAATTTTCTCCTGTGTATGAAGTTCTAGTAATTTTACAAGAATAAAACAGTTTGATGAACTTGTATGTGAAAATAGTTTCGCCGTACTTGAGCGCTGAATGCTTTGACAAAAATGAGTAATTTAATCCTTTGTAAGTCCTGAAGTGTTTCAACGGTTCTTTCAAAGTAAAACTCCCGCCTCACCTCTCATTGGTTCGCCTTGGAAACTAAGGAGAAAAAGGAAGCTTGAAAAATAGGCAATCTCATTGCGGTACTCCCGCGACCTAAGATTTCCATTCCGGAAACTAAGACCAGAAGTTCGTGGTCGTATTAAAGGGCATAAATGAGAGCAGAGAGTTATCAAATTTAGCTTTATTACCTGGTCTTACCCCTCGCGAAGGGCTTTGTCGTACTTGATGAAGGTAATTAGCAAGGTGAGCCGGAGAAACGAGGAACGAGATTTGAAACACGAGGATAAAACCCTGGAACTGGGAAGTCGGACCTAATTTAGAGAAAAACCGGAAAATTGGTATCAAAGAAAATTACCAATCTCGCAGAACCTGCTCCGCAATGATTAAACCGATTCGGTATCACAAACCGAAGATAATTTCCATCAGTGGAGAATCCCTCAACCAAACCTCCGTTAGTCATCCTTAAAGGGTTCGGGGCTAATCGTCATCCGCCCTAACCACATCCACAGTATATTATATCTAGAACCTCACGGTTGATTTAGCCAGAATAGCTCGCTCTTCAACGTCACTGCATTTCGGGGAGGATCCGTAAGATCCCGAAGGATCAACTTTTGCGGGGGATCGGCCACTTCGTGTACCGAGATCCGACCCTTGACGACAAGCTGCGGTGGTCCGGGTAAGCCACTCCCCAACTTATCACGCTGGATCGTGACCCACCGTACGGTCACTAAGATTTCATGAAGTGCCGAATCATCCCCCTATGTCTATATTAATCTGATCGATTAGTTTGTTCAATCGATCCCATCTCCCCTTCGAATGCAAACATTTAATTAGTTGTGCAATCAACGCGGGTGTCTCTTGGGTACCATAGCGATCCGTTTTTAATTACTTTACGGAATTGTATAATAACAGAGATTTGTGTGCCGCGCGTGATGACCCCATGGCTCCGATAGCATTAATTATAATGAGGCGATGATGATGACTGCGGACTTGAAATTATACGACGCGGACGGTAATAATCTCTGAGGGTGAATTTAGCCTGAATCTCTCTCTCTCTCTGCAGGCGCATATTGGTTTTCTGGTATCGATATTGCGGGAAATCCTACATACAAGGTAATAGAATCGGGCAGAAACCACCTTTGATGAACACGATAGGGTGAGGCTGAGTGCAGCGGCGTAACAGCGGCTGAGGTATTCTACAATGTGGGTAGTATATAGAAGCAAATCCACTCTGGTGCGTGATTTGCAACTGCGGAGCTAATGCCACGATAGCAACCAGAGAACTAGGTTTCCCGAAGCAACCAATCGGAACGTTATAGGTTTGATTCTATTCGAATCTATTCACCAAATCAGATGTAAGGTCAGGGATGGGTCGTGTTCATTTCCCGATCCCTCACCGCCGGAAGTCGACCTGTATTACATACATATATGGATAAGTAACGGCGCACCGGTCCTGACCCTTTGAGGGATAATGCCACTTATCCTTTCGCCGATTTTTATACACCCTCTACTACACACTCTTCACTATAATTGAGAGGGCACCCGTTTTCTTCCCAAAAACTTTCCCTTTCTTTGGAATCTGTGTAATTTGTGAAAGACAGAGACGGGCTGATGTTAAAAAACGCATTTTGAAGCTTGGAGCTTCTGTTTTAAAATGCGTCTTTAACTTTAGATCTACGTCCATCTGTTTTGAAATTATGTCGCTTTGAAGCGACTCGAGACAAATTCGTAAAATTAACTTCGACTTCAGAGTGTTGTACAGGACCGTGAAATATTTTTTCTGCATTTTTGAATGGAATGATTTCAAGCTCTGAACGTCTCCTTCAAAATCAGTTTTTGACATTCCTCCTACGATGATTTGTCCTTGTGTTGTAGTCAATCAAAAGTCGTAGAAAAAATGTTGAAAATTGAATTAGAAGAGGAAATTTGGAGCCTAAAATCTTTTGTTTGAAAAATGGAGAAAAAAAAACATTCTACGGTCCCATACAGCACTTTGAAGTCAGAGTTTACTTTACGAATTTGTCACGAGTCACTTCAAAGCGACATAACTTTGGAACAGATGGGCGTCGATCTAATGTTAAAGACGCATTCCAAAGCAGAAACTTCAAGCTTGAAAACGTGTTTTTCGTTATCAGCCCCCCTCGACTATTCGCAAAGTTAAACTACTTTTGAAAAAGTACATTTTTCGGGAAAAAGACTAAGTAGCCCGTTGATTTTTGTGAGGAGTGTGTGGCTATTAAGCTCGCCTTGATAGGACAAATTCAACGTGCTCCGAAATCTATGATGACATGACGAGGAGGACGTGGAAATCTATTCCAAACTCGTTGTCCCTGGAGACGTTGAAACAACTTCTAGGTTCATCTACTGCCATGAAAGTTAGCTTTGGATCCTCCGGAGGATAATCTCAAACAATAACGATCATTCCTCGGAATTACACTCGGGTTTTATTCCGGGATTCATATTCTTGATTATGATACTTCGCGAAGGTGTGAGCAACAAGAACGGCTCTTTTCGGGGGTGTATAATTATCGAAGATATTAAAAGTGAATAACGCGATGAAATTGGTCCGCAAATGGATCCCCCGTTACTCGAGTAGGAAGTGAGATCCAGCAAGCCGATGACCTTCTCGCTTAATGTCCTCGGCTAGATAACGAATCCATTATCATTCCGGGTGAGGCAGGGACCGAGAAAACTGTGGGCTGGACGGGATCCCGTAATCAGTGGGTTTCAAAGAGCTATTCGCGAACTACTTGTTGTCAGCTGGACCGGTGAAACGTTCCGAAGCGAGTCAGCAATCTTGGCTCGGTTATCTCGAGGCTTAGGTCTAGGGTTTAGGGTCAGGGCTCTGGTGTTATGGGGAAACTTCGGGGAACCTAGGAATTTTTAATATGTCCAGAAAAACGTTGACTTCCGTCTCCGGGTTTATCAGCAGCCTCAAGAAGCCAACAAATTCGAGGATAGAAGCAAACGCCCCGAGACTATGGGGGCCATGACAGGCCACAGTGGGGCTCGCGAGAGCCCGGATTTCAATTAAATTCCAAAATGGACGTCCATTGAAATATATTGGACGTTTCCCAACGATTATATAACCTTGCCCAGGTATCCAACGGCTTTAGGAATAATCCTCTAAGCTTAACGTGCGCTTTCCCCAGTTTATGGAGAGTTTGCGGGTGTTAGGAGGTATAAGGCCAGGCCAGTACCGAGATACCGCCCCTATTTCTGTAAGAATTACGTTCCCTCCCCGAACCCCCTATCCCCCGTTCACCCCTTTTACTCCCTTAGCTGCAGTATCTTAGGGCCGAGTCGCGACGAGCCCAGCGACTTACTATCTACTTTCCATAAAGTACGAGCCTTTCCTTTATTCTCTTTCTTATCCCCCGCTCTACTCGCACACCTAAGACCCGAATCTCGACGATTTGCCTAATGCGATAGCGATATTTTAACACCAAAGTCTCGGTTAGCCGTTCTGAACGGAGAGATGTACATTCGAGCACATAATTTGCTTCTGTTCTCAAGAAGAATTGAGATTGTGTACCGGTGCGGAAAGTAGGCGGATATGAGCCGAGGCGAATTCTTCAAACTTCACACCATGGGCAGACATTGTCTATTGTGAAGTAATCTGTTCCGACACATGGCTCACGAAGACGATGCATTGATCCTCAGGAAACATACATCAGCCTCAGCGTGAAAAAAGTCCTAGTGCGGAAAGTAGAAAATCTCGCAAGCTACACAGAGGTCGATAATCCAAGCTTCCGAGTAGGTATTGAAAAAGTGTTTTCACCCGACTACGATAAAATGACCGTATTTTGCCCCTGAAACGCGGGTCGAAAGTCGTCAATTTTGAACCAGAGGGAAGAAAAGTCGATTGCCGGGCAAAAAAGTAAATAGCCGGGCAAAAAAGTCCACTTTTTTGCCCGGCAATTTACTTTTCTGCCCGGTTAATCACTTCTCTTCCTTCTGGTCAAAAATTGACTACCTACTTTCCACTCGCGTTACAGCGACGGAATAAGGTCATTTTATCGAAGTCGGGTGAAATGCCACACGGGAGGAGCGCAATTTTCACCTCGTGTTCGTGCTGCCCTCGCTGCACTCGCTTCGCTCGTGCCTCGGGCAGCAAACCTCGCACTCGGCGAAAATCGCGCTCTTTCCTCCCTTGTAGCATAATTAATATACTATTTCGTGACACCTGCTTGGAAATGTTGATTTTAAAAACCTGAGAAGCGTGCCTCATTTCTGAGCAGTGCAGAAAGTGAAACCCTAGTGCGTGAAAGTTCCACTTTTCTCACTAGTGCTTTATTTTCTGCACTGCTTGGAAATGTGACACCTTTCGCAACTTACACAGACGTCGAGAATCAAACTTTTCATCGCAGGAAGTGCATGAAATAGCGTATGTGAGACGTGAGGACCCCGATATCCGCCTTGTTACACAATATACTATTTTTTGTATGGGTTGGGAGAATTGATTCGTGGTCTGTGATCGTTTATCAAGTTTTCGTCGTAATTGATAGTGCCTAATGTTGTGGTTACTGATAAATCAACCTGGTTGATAGCTTTTATGATATTTGAAATGCAACAATGGATATTTTGTCAGTGTGTGTTCGATAAATGGATGGTTAAAACCGTATTTAAACAAACACGGTGCACGTTTGCACGGCGTTTATCGCGTGCGGTCGAACAATTTGTAACATTTTAGTATGGTCGCAGTTTTATTTGAATTATCTGATTTTCCCCCTATCCGCTGTTACATAAAGGACACAGATATATACGTGGTTAGCTTTTGTACACGTACACGGGGCGGACAATTTTCAAGATAAATTATACAACAATTATGTTATAGATTAAACCGTTCGCCATTTCGGTGTGGGGGTGTTTCATTTCCTGTAAAACCCCCGCGGTTACGAAAATTCGTGACTACATTTTGAGGTCAAACTGTTAATTATAATTACGTGAAAAATTGGAACAAAACAATAAAGAAACAGAGTTTGATGAAATCAATTTCAATTTCCGACGAATGGCTGTCGAATAATTATAACGATAATTTGTAACGTGAGAATTTCACCTGTGGGTGTAATCGGCCTGCACAGTTTCATAACGCAGTTTGGGTCGGATATAGAACAAACGGCGATTAATAAATGGGTCTAACTTCTGCGGCCATTTTTCTCTATAAATCAGACGTTTAACGGGAAAATAGTTTATAGAGACTTTTTCAACCTCGTAAATTTTTAACAACGTTTTAAAATCAGTGCTTCCCAGATTTATTGCCTGGAGGTCGTATAATAAGGGTGTTAAAAACTGCAGGAAAACTCAGGAAATCAAAGTTATCGCGATTCCCACAGGATTGGTATTTAGAGATTGTTATTGCGACGTTAAAAATAGAAGAAAAATTAACTGTCTGAAATTGCACACAATATTTCATCCCCATCTCGTCAATAACGTCACGTGCGTAACGAATCCGGGTATAACGGAAAATTGCGATAACCCAACGCCCTCCCTTCTCGATACGACGGTCCACTGAGACCGTGTGATGAGGTACGATAAAATAATTGAGTTAATTGAATCGTACACCGTTAATTAAGAGGCTTTGATATCCTGATTCGAATTTGTATCAATCAATTTAGAAAAAAAAAATCAAATTTTTTTTTCAACCATATTGAATGCAGTCGTAGAGAAACGAGAAGAAATTGAGGTGAATATATTTTAGCCCAAGAAAGATTAATCTTCTGTTTAATGCGTTGGAGGGTAATTTGTCAAAAATATTGACGAGGTTGTGTGCGTCCAGTCCTGCGACATCGTTCGAGTCAGTTTTTTTTTTCACGTCGTACAAAAAGGAGCTGCGGGTTTCTTCGTGTTTACGAGAACCTCTTGCAGGTCGTCCGCATGCTATGACGTAACATCCACTTTTTCTTATTCTCCTTTTCGTTTGAAAAATGTCCTGCCACGTCATTTTTACCTCGTAGTCGTGTGTATGTAGCCCCGAGGCGACTTCTCATACTCCAAAGTCTAAATAAAATGAAGCGGTCAAAAATTCCAACCGTGAATTCCATATAAATATTTAGAGATTTTTTTTCCAACCCTTAAAACAAACTGAACAACTCACGTAACTTCAAACTTTTATAGTAATGAATTTTTCGTTATTATTTTCGCCCCGTGGATTTCTTGAGTATTATAAAGATCGCACTTTGAGAGAACGATCAAATAAATTTCACCCTCAAAAGCGGGTGGGGGTCTCTTATATGCCACCTACCAACGACGCTGTGGGATATGAAGATGCAGTATAGCCGCAGGCTCAGTCACTCGTGAAAGCTTCTGGGTTGTTCGTCTTCCGTGGGAGGAAAATAAAATAACAAAGATGAAAAAGGAAGACAAAAAAAAAACAAAGAAAAACAAAAGAAACGAAATGAATATGCATCCCTCCCACGTTTACCAAGCTCCGCCATATACCACACCCTCATTCTCTTTATCTGCAGGCTACAAGATGGGTCGTACACGTGGGAGACTCAAGCACGAAAAATGACGGGGTCAAAGGAGAAATGCGAAGGGATGAAGAAGAAAAATTGACGGATGGATAATTTATTAGAATCAAACTTATCCCGGAACTCCGGAAAAGCTTCGATATCACGAGATCAGAAACGGGGCGAGGTGTGAAAAAAATCCATTTTTTCCCAGGGGAGTGAGATACACACGGCTAAAAAGCTTCCAAATAATAGGAATTCCGAGTTTCGTTTTCTGGGTCGTATGAGGATTCATTTTTCGGATTATTACGTGACTGGTGCAGAATTCCTTAATACCTACGAGCTTTTCCGAAGTACTTGGAATATCGATTCCGTTTCTGTACTTATCGTTGGAGCCGTACTTTCATCGAAGTGGATAGCGGCGACCATTCTTCTCAGGTGATTATCGCATTCGAAGTCGCAATTCCCTGAAGAAGACTGGAGAAAAAATTAGATCGAGAAGAATGATGGAAAAAACGAGGCGAGAGCCCGTGAAGAAGTCCTTCTGATTAATGCAAAGATCATCCCCATTTGTAATGAGGCCCTGATGAAGCATTACGCGTCAGTTATAACGAGGCCTTGTTATACTGAGGTATCCAGAAGATATCCTGACGAGAGCCTAAAATGGGAGTGTTTGGAGCGAGGAAGCTACAAATTGGGATGCCATTTTAGACTCTGACCACAGCCTCAGAAGTTTAAGGTCTCCCGAAGAATCAGTCACTGTGCGAAGATGGCGAACATCGATCGAAATTACAAAAGATTACAGAAATATTATAAGCAATTACATGAGATTACGAGCTTTACAAAAGATCGCAAAGATTACAGAGGACTACAAAATATTGCCTCGCTAAAAATTACATGAAAACTGTAAAGATAGCAGAAGGATAACGAAGATCACATTGAGATTACGCGATATTAGAAAAGATTCCAGAAAATTATAAAATCTTTGTAGCATCCATCGAATAAGGTGTTTCTAAATATTTCCTGTGTATCAAAGGAAACGTCGCAAACTTGAGTTCAGGATGTTTCTGGCATTGGAAAAGTGTGAAGTTTCTCATTTCGATCTGCCCCCAGGGGGGTATAGTGGAGTAGGTGGGTGGTTGAGAAATAAGATATTGAAAGGCGGAAAATCTATCGGGCACACATGATACTCCCAGGTATGAAACTGAAGTTATCTGACCCAGATCGAGTAAGAACGATAAATCTAAGGAATATAGGGAATGTGGAAGTGAGGTAGCTCAGCAAACGTAAAGCTTAGCTGGTGGAAGCCTGAACGTAAACACGAATCTGCACTTACGGGGGCGGTAATGGCGAGGGAGGCTTCGAAGAGACGAGCAGAAGTAGGTGGCTCCCGGAAGTAGGGGAAGAAATATTGAACTCGATCACGTTCTATACACGTGATATAAGACTTTCAGTCTTGCTACGGAGTTCAGGTCTTCTTTCCTCATTCACCGGAAACCAGATACACGTGAAAGTAATGCTCGTGGCATTAAACATGGATACCATACATTATGTCACTTCCGGATGACATCTCTAAGGGCACGTATTATATACATGCCGTGAGAATTGAAAATTCCAGGTCTTGAGAGACTGTCACGTGACTCTCGAGACTCCCGAAAGCCTTTCGAATAAATTTCAACCGCTTTACAACCACAAAGAACAGCTTTCAGATAAATTGCGAACAGTCGCTCGATCAATATCGCGGTGGTGTTCAAGTTCATGGCCCAATTGTCGAGCTACCCTCTGATGCATGGTTCGTTTGATTACACACAATTATTATAACACACAAGTGTCTCTACTTTGATTATATATTACATTTCCCATTAGGGTTTATACCAGTAAACAGAAGCAAGTCTACAGAACCAAGTACCCGGAGGGAGTAATAATTTCCAAGTGCATAAAGTACTGTAGAGTTTGCAAAAGCAGCGCTATGTAATCCTTGCGATTACGGTTTACATTGAGATCTTGTTTACTTTATCGTAGACAAACTTCATAGCTATACGAGAGCTAATAAACGACATGCAGTAGAGTTAAGTCGCATACTGATTTCATCCCCTAAAAAAACAAAAATACTTTTATCGACAATCTTCGAGGCGTTGACACATTCCAGTAAAAAATACCGACAGGGGTAGCTTTTTTCCGCAGTAGAATTGGGCGTGACCAGTCTGACCGGGGTTGAATAAATGTCTCTGAAAGGAAATTCGCGAATCGCAACACTCGCGATCACGTCAGTGAAGAATACGTTTCGGCCGAAACAATTTCTCCACGTAATAGCGCGGAGGTACGTGAGGGTAATTTTTTTTCGGTCAACCACCTTTGATTCAGCAAAACGATGTAACAATCATTGCGCTTCGAGTACAGTTGAATTATTTGTGGTGACAATTTGGGGTAAAACTTTTCTCATATAACCCGGGGCATGGAACTCTGATATTTGAAATTAGGCACGTTAGAGTAAAACTTTAGTAGATAACCTGAGGCGGGTAAACAACTAAAAACATTCTGGTTGTAAGATAGGCGAGAGATCCTCCAGACTATTGGTTAGAGGTTGGTCCACAGCCTCAACCTTTGTTGTCCTGTCCTCTTCTCCTTCATGGATTACGCGACAATTCAGCAGGGGAAAATAAGCCAGAGTCACTCACCCGTGAGTGGGGGGGGGGGTTTATCGGGAGAAAATCGGGCCAGGAATGAAAGGGCGAGAGTTCGGAATTGGAGCGCGGAAGAATTCTGAAAGAAAACTCTCCCCATTACCGAGAAACATTCTTCGACCTTTAATTCGTTCGTTCGACCGAGGAAAGCTCATGCAAAAAACAAAAAAAAAATTTATGAAACAGTGTGACCACCCTGATTTCAGCCAAGTTTTTCCCCTCTGGAATAACCTTGATATCAAAATCTGCTATGATGTGACTGATCTGCGGAGACCCTTGGTCTCCACTCGAATCCATAGTGGTTGTCTTTGACCGCAATAGAACGAGGGTTGGGTGAAAGTAAACAACCCTGAAGGGGGTAGTTAGACCGACGTTTAAATCGTGCCGAGCAATTCGCGGATTTCCCTTAAAGTCTTACCGTTGAAAGGGATGATTTAGATTTATATTTAGAAACCGGATTCTAACAGAAGCTTCACAATTTGGTAAATTGGACGCTGAAGTTTATCACGTGTGAGACAATTGTACTTCCGGTGTGGCGAACCTCGCGGCAATATTTGGAAAGCGGCAATGCAAATTGCAATTCTTGTTTAATCGGAAAAGCAGCGTCCTCTCGGCAGTGAAAACGCATGAGAAAATCCATGAGGCGTTTCGTGATTCTTATTTACCGAGCGAGCCGATTAAAGTTAAGTATGAGATTATACCAATTAAGCTGTGCAGATAATTATACCTCGAATGCAACGCTCGGAGGAGGTTGCATAAATGCGCATACTAATTTCGAGCAGCCAGACACGAGAGCCTCCCTCTTTTTATGCGCACACGCTAATTGGCCACGGGTGATAAAATTTCAGCCTGAACATTATTTCACCGATATCGGCGTCCTTGGCTTGTTACCGGGATTTTTCGACCCCCGTTTCACTGCGATCTAGTAAAAAGCAAGGGTCATCGTAACAAGCTGTATTACCGGACCAAACCGAGGAGCGCTAACCAGGGTAGAGCCGAGGCGAACAACCGGAGGGAGGCCAGCTTCCAAAGCCTTAACCGCAACATCCTCTTCCAGCAGATCCTAAACCCAACGACCAACTAGCGGCAAGCTAAAATATGAAACTGCAGCAATATGCAGTAAAGAGGTTCGCCGGTGCCTCCCTCCACCCTTATTTCGCAATGTCGTTTCACACCGTTGAAGTTTACTCTAATACACGTTTACGCTAATGATCGTCCCGAGGATCGTCCCCATCAGACCCGTCGTACCGTAACATCGGGTCCAATTTTATAATTGATCATTTGGAATGTTTCAGTAAACGAAGAGCCTAGAGCGATGCAGAATGGCGATTACTCTCGGTACCGTCTTCGTCTGGTGAATTAAAGGTAGGTGAAATGAATGAGGATGTATACAGAATGTGTGCTCTGCAGTGTAGTTTGGTAATCGATAGTGGGTACATCGAAGTCACTTGAACCGTAGTGACCGAAGTCTCCCTCAGCTACGAGAACTTTGGACGCTTTGCTCTCCGCTCCACTTTCAAGATCTGAAACTTTCGATGCTGCTTGACAGTATCAAGTTGTTTTCTTTCAAGTAGTACGTGGTACTTTGTAGTAAATGTATACAGAGAAACGAGAGAATACGGGCAACTGATACGTAGCTACCGCCTACCGGAGGAACACGAAACTTCAAAGGCATTTGACACCTTGGTAAAAGTCAAAAGCTGGTGTAGAGGTTCGCTGGAGAATACTCAAAGCCCTGGGGAATATTGAGATGCTGAACATAATGATCTCAAGATCTTTCAACGTGTAATCGTCATGATCCGATAAGTGACGATCGAAGCAATACAATGATACATTTTTCATTCTTGCCCATAGCAATGTAAGTATGTGGCATGCGAGTGAGAGAGAGAGACATTTTATGTACGAATAAACAACATTTATGTTCAGTAGCTAGAAGTTGGTACTTCAAGTCATGCAACAGTAGAGCAGAAAAGGAGCCACCACAACTCTAATCTTCATCCTTTTTCCTGTCCCGCGTAGCCCATTTGGAGGCTGATGAGCCTTCTTGCGACGTGAAACTTTTCCTCAAACACATTAGAATATATTCACAACTTGCGCCCCTTGAATATTTACTGTCATCCTACCTCCACAAATGAAGAAACAAAAGATGTTCTATTTCATCCTTGCATAGCTAACTACTCAAATGTTTGTTTGATCATTCGGTAGTCGATTTCAACTTTTCTCCTATCATTTATTCCACGTATTCTTCGTCAAGTTTTGATGTTATGATTAAATTTGTCAGTCATGCGCGATTCCGAGGAGTCTGCCTACAAATTTTTCCCTCAAAGTAAGCATTTGAGGTTTGTTGTACTTTCAAGTTCAAGATTTGGAACTTTCGATGCTACTTGACAGTCTCGAGTAGTTTTCTCTCGAGTTTTACTCTTAGAAGGGTGTATAGTGAAACGAGAGAACACGGGAAACGGATAGATATGTATGTACTTGGAGGAACATGAAACTTCAAAGGTATAACAAGACACCTTGGGAAAAGTCACACGCTTGTGTAAGTATTCCCTCGAGGAATGTTTAAAGCCCTGGAGGATATTGTAGAAGCGCTAAGCATGATGCTGAGGATAGTGTAAGCAACACTCGTTGCCAGTCTGGTAGCATTTCCTGTGATTACATCAGCCAAAATACAGGAACAAAAACTGACATTCATGACACACATAAGGTGAATTCAAGTAATCACTCCAATTTTCTCAAACGTAGCCTCAATTCTGTGGATGTAATCAATCTATCAGCAAATTAATGAACAAAAAAGAAACATCGCTGATTAGTTGAACATTAGTTTTCAAGATATGTTTTTATTCATCAACGTTTATCTTTGATTACAGTCAAATTCTTAAACCTAAGGATATTCTAATGACACAATATTTGCGATTACGTATTGAATACCATTTTCTGTTCGCGATCACACCCTGAAATTATATTCCAAGAACAGACTGTTCGTTGGCAAAACTTATTCAGTATCGCTTATCGCTGCTTTGCCGACAATGACCGTGAGATTTTTAGGAAAGTTTGAATAGTCCTCGACTTTGAATCGATCTATTATGCCCGAAACGTCAAGTTCATCGAGCTGACGAAGTTCCCCGATATGCCAGCAACTAAAGTCCGAGCATAAATTATTCCACGATAAATCCAAGTGTTTGAGGTGCTTCGGGAAGGTATTTGGCCCGATTTGCGATATCGAATTACCCCCAAGGTACAAGTTTTCTATTCCCGGAAGGTCAACGAAGGCCTCAGACGAAAGAGTCTCTATACTATTGTTCGACAGTTCCAATGTTGTCAATTTTGGAAGACTGTGAAAAGCTCGAGCTTCTATCTCAGTGAATGAATTTTCGCGAATCGTGATCGAGGTGAGACTTGAAAGATTGAAGAATGCATCTGATTCTATGAATCCCTGTCGCCGCGAAGACCATTGCATAAAAGGATGCGGAGTCGTCGTCGTTGTGTATGAATACCTGTCACCGTTATCCGAACTTCGATCCGGCGATTCTATCACTATACTTTCAAGATTTGGAAGATCAACGAAAGCCTGGGACGAAATGATTTTTATCTTGTTACCACTGAGCCCGATGTGTTTCAAGCCTTGAATCCCCCTGAAAGAACCCCTCCTCAAAGTGTGTATCTTGTTATTATCCAAGAACAAGTAGACTTCATTGGCCATCGAATTCAGTTTAGTAAACGCATCTTCGTCAAGGTCAACAATCAGATTATTTTTCAAAGAAATTATTCTTAAATTCGGTAGATTGACGAACGCTCGACGATTTATTTCCCTGATTTGGTTCGAATCTAAAAGTATTTTCTCCAAGAACAGCAAATCATTAAACGTACCAGCAAATACTTCGCTGATTTGATTGCTAGCTAAATCTATGTTCACAAGGGCTTCAGTTTCGCTAAAAGTGTCCGGATCGATTCGCGATAATTGATTGGATGAAACTATCAAATTTTGTAAAGATACAGCATCGTCGAGGTATAGCGCGGTTGAACCATCATCATCTCCACCTCCATAGTACCCATGTCTTCTCATTTTAACATAATAAGCAGGCGCGACCTCCGATCGACGCCTGATCCGCGTTATCTGGTTGTTTCGTAAATTCAGATAAGTAAGTGATCTCAACTGTGACAATGAGACGTAATTCAGCCGATTATCATTCAGGTGTAAATGAATCAAAGATGATTCGTTCATGTAAAACATTTGCAATTGGTTGTGAGACAAGTAAAGATGTGATAAGTTTTCCAGACACGCATCGAATGATGTAAGATGGGCATTTCTTAGGTACAATCGTTTCAATGAAGGTAATTGGCTGAATACATCACAGTTGATATTGTCTATAATCTGATTTCTGTCAAGATCAAGTACTTCCAATTTTTCAAGATTTGCAAATGCATCCGATCTAAATTGGTTGATTCGATTTCCCGCCAGACTGATGTACGTCAAGTTAGCAAAAGAACCAAAGGCTTCTGATTCAAGAGTGTCGATGTTATTGTTGTCCAAAACCAGCCACTTCAGATTAGGGATTTTCAGTCGGAACATGGAATTGACGTTCGAAATTCCCATGCCTTCCAGAGAAATCCAGGTAGTGGTGCCATCGTCGCGAGTCCATGGTCGGTAATGATCGTCAACTTCTTCAACTGGCTCTAGCGAACCTTGAAACTCGATATTCCGCGAGTCAATCACCCCGATCATTGCAATCAGGGCAATGATCGCTGCCCGTAGTAGCGTCTAAAATATTGAAAACAAAAATCAATCAAAAAATCGATCCGACTGGCCATGAAATGAACTATTAATTGATACATTAAACTTTCACTCCCGACGAACAAAGTTGAGTGACGTCGAGAATTAAGACGCAATATTTTGTGAAAATACTAATATCTGATCTTCATACTCAAATTGATGCTTATTGAATCCATGAAACATTCGATAGGAATATTCTGACAAAATTATTGACATTATTGAATAAATTGATGGAATTGAACTCACCATAGTTCCAGACTGCTGATCACCACAAGTCGATGAATAATGAAAGCTCCTGGTAACAGTGACAATTATAAATAACCTTCCCAGTGTCAAAGTTCAACGAAGATTACAACGTTGTAGGGATATAATGGGACCAACTATCACGAGAAAATCCAATCACTGCTTGCTCAGCTGCTAATTAGAATGAAAATGGAGCGAAAGAGGTTAAGAATTATCAGAATCACTTGATGTGTCTCGCATCGCAATAAATGACTATCAAAGTAATCGAGAGAACGTCTGCGTATATTGCTATGATCACACGGTTTGAACTCTTCTACGACGAGTGACAAACCGGTTTTGGTCGATACGATCATTTAGGCACCACTATACCGAACCTAATGGTCGAATGCTTATATCGTTCATCCTTGATACGTGTATCAAGTGGACGAATCCAAACATTCCAATGTCCATTGCGTTGTCGTGGGGAACAGTTCCAAGAAACTAAATAGCAAATTCGAATCCTCTCAAACCCCTTCATGATAATAATAACAATGAGATTGTCGAGGCTACAATTAAACTCCTAAACTGATAACGTAATATCGTAGGTCGCACCTTCTTATCGCATGATGGGTTCATAGATATGAAGACCGAATCGTTTTTCAACCTCCCCTTTCTCCGTTTTCAGAGGAAAGAGAGAAGTTATTGTAATGACCTCTACGTTTTGAAGTCTAGAGAATTACTTCTAATGTCTGCTCAATTTTTTGTTCGACGATATTTCGAGAACCAGTTACCGGATTTTGATGATTTTCCAAACTTAGAACTGATTAGATTTTTAAGTAGATCGATTTAGCACTTTTTGAATGATTTGAATAGAAAAATTCTATAAAAATAGAAAGAACATTGAGATATTTCGAGAATGGAAGAACAGATTTGGATAAAACTTGGTATCACCGGACGATTTGTTGGGACACTAATCACCAGTATGGAGTCAGATTTTCAAAATTGGAAAGGACGAATCAAATATGGTGATAATAATGTAAAATATTCAGATTTCGATTCAGACCAAGCATTATTGCCAAAAATTTACAAATTGTCTCACAGCTAAGCTTAAGAAAATAACGGTATATGAAACAGAAAACAGGTTGGATTGACTCGATATAGTAGCCAATTAGTTTAGTTAAGAAAAAGTCGAATTTTCATCCCTTCATGTTCCAAATACTCGATATTCAAGTTATTAACATTATTTTAATTATAAATTAATGTAACAGACAAACTGATCTGAAATTTGCTTGTTTTTCATTCACCCCACTATGATTGTGAGATTCGGTGGCAGTGTTGCGACGTCATCGATTTTAAATCGTTTGATTATCCCCGTAACGTCGAGTTGTTCCAACTGATAAAGTTCTCCGATATGCCAGCAACTGACCTCTTGGCATAAAGGATTCCAAGCCAAATTCAGGCTCTTCAGTTGCCTTGGAAATGTTTTAGGGTGAATATTGGTTATCAAGTTTCGTTCCAGTCGCAGGTCTTCAACTGCAGGAAGGTCAAAGATTGCGACGGATGAAAAATGCTCTATGCTATTATTCGATAAATCCAACAACGTCAGTGACGGCAGGGTGTGAAAAGCCTGATCCTGTACATCTCCGAATATCTTGCCTCTAATCACGATCGAAATTATATTAGTCAAGTTGAAAAACGCCTTGGACTCTATCATCCCTTTTGTCAAGCCAATCGATTCGTCATTACGGGTTTGATTTTCTATTACCAAACTCTCGAGATTAGGAAGATTCGCGAAAGCCTGTGCCGAGATAGTCTTTATCCTGTTGTTGCCGAGTCCCACGTGTTTCAGGCCTTCTATACCCCTGAAACTCCCACTCCACAAAGTCTGTATTCGATTGTTGTCTAAGAACAGATGCAAATCGTTCGTGCCAGAGTTCAGGTTAGCCCAAGCGTCTCCTGCGATGTAATCAATCAGATTATTCTTCAACGAAACGATTTTCAAATTTGGTAGATTCACAAAAGACTCGGCAGCTATTCCCCTCAGCTTGTTAGAATCCAATAAAACGGTTTCCAACTTCGACAAATTAGCGAACGTTCCAGCCTCCACTTCTTCGATTATGTTTTCGGTCAAATCTACGTGAACCAGTGCTCCAGTTCCCGCAAATGAATTCGGTGCAATTCTTGATATGTTATTGTACGGTGCGATAAGATATCGCAGAGCTGGAGCGCGAGCAAGATACAAGGCCCCGTGGGTTCTATAATATCTGTCCAACCGATCAGAACCCAGCCCCATTAAATCACGGAAGGGAGATGTGGAGACGGACTCAATTTTGTTTATCAGATTATTACTCAGGCTCAGGTAGACCAATGAGCTGAAATTCGATAGTGACACCTCGTTCAATTCATTGTTGTTCAGATGAAGATGTGTCAACGGTGATTCGTAGATTGAATAAAAGTATTGCAAATGGTTGTCGGATAAGTAAAGGCGTGAGAGGTTGTCCATACGTTCGGGTAGATGAAATTCCAACAGTCCGCAGTTTCTCAGATACAGATTTTCTAGTGCTGGTGTTTTTTCGATGATACTGGTGTCCAGGTAGCATTCCCTGAACGAATTTCCATCCAGATCGAGAACCTTGAGTTTATCGAGATTGTTTAACGCGTCGATTTCGATATCTGATATTTTGTTATCCGCCAGACTGAGGTAGGTCAGCTCTGGGAGGTACTTGAAGGCGTCCGAAGGTATGTATTGGATTTCATTATTGTCGATAACGAGCCATTTCAGATCCGGAATGTTGAATCGGAACAGATAATTTATCGCAGCTATACCCATTCCTTCGAGCGAAATCCAGGGTGTGGAAGTCTCGTCGTTCACCCACGGTCTGTAATCGGGATCTACGTCTTCGAAGGGGTTTGTCAACTCGCATAGACAAAACTCCCTCAAGCAAGTTATCCCGATAATGGCACTCAGAGCCATTATCGATGCACTTGGAACCTAGAAATATCGATGGTAAAATCAACTTACTGACGTGATCCAAATTCATTGCAACATTCACACTGCATTCGATTGTTCACTTATACACACATCAAATATGCGGGTGAAGACATTTTTCGAGATATGTCTCTTTTCACATTGGACTGATTACACGACTGAGATTTTCAACGATTGAACAAATGAACGAAGTCTCCACTCACCATGATGTGGCTCAGCTGTTGCACAACTTGACCAGAAATGAACGCTCGTGGGAGCAGTAAAGACGATATATGTATACGATGGTCATGATTTTGATAAAGCCGAACATATGATTGAGATAGAAACTATGCCGTTGCACAACAGGATATACATTTAATCAGTATGTGAAAGTGAAACGGAAGAGGCAGCAAATTCTTATCAGAATGGTGAAATGTGTGTTGGCAGATAACTGCATCGAAATACATTGTACCGGTGAATTAAATAATAGTCAAGTATTCATTTTTGGTTATAGTAGCTCACTGTCCTCCGTTGCCACCTCGACCCTGTCCATTTCCCTGTCGGTTGCGATTGCGTCCCTGATAGGGCAGAGGGGGGTTTGCCAGCATACGGATAAGTGATGCGGTATTCTCTTGTTCCTCGAGCAGAGTACGGCGTCGGCCACGTCCCGCACGCTGGTGACGTGCTCCTCGGTACCCTGAACGGATTCGAATGACATAGTTGTGGCAATCAATATTTCAGTACAGTCAACAGGTACGATGTAAATAAGAATTCGAGTATGCAACATTTCAACCGTACTATTGTTTCCCGGACCTGCAACGTTGTCTACGGGCAGTGCAGGACGGTGTAGCCCAGCGGAAAACGCCAATAGTCAAATGAAAAATTAACCATTTCTGCCTCTACTTCTTCGATCGAGTCTCCTTCTTCTGCAGCGTCGTTGAATCAATGCTGAGGATACATGTCCCCCCTGTTCGGGCAGACACGTAAAACCGACGGCAAGCCGGAGCGAGCCGACGGTTCGCGACGCGCGAATCAAGGCACAATCGTGATGGGCTTGCCCATCACGCAACCAGTTCGGGTCAAATGCAGTTTAATACGACATACGGGTCTTTTTTTTTAGGTGGGTGGCACTTCTGCCGGCTGAAACAGACGAAAAAAACGAGCGGAAAAAGACTGACGGAAATACATTGAAACACATGTGCGAGGGGGGAAATGTGGCAAAAATCTGAATGGGGAGAGAGGAAGGAGGAGTGTTACAGGTTGAACAACATCGCTACTTGCCAGACAGTTGCCGGGTGAATTATCTGCGGCGTTGCTGCTATCGAAGATTCCCACGTTGTCCAGCCAGGGCTCCAGGGTGTACAGGGAATCCAATGTCCGACCTGGAACAAGGTAGAAAGAAAAATACAGAAATTTGTTAGTATTCCATTCAATGTTGTTTCAAGCTTTTATAAGAAAGAAAGAAAGAAAGCAAATAATTAAATATAATTGAATAATTGAAAAAACGCAAAGAGAACAGAAACAATTTGAATTAAAAGAAAAGTCGAAAACACGAAAAAATTGATAAAGGTCTAGGAAAATGGGATCAAAAACACAAATTTTCTTACCTATATTCCAATTCAAATTGTTTCGCTGGATTGTTCGAGTTCCCATCGTCGACTCTCCGGCATCGTCCTTCTCAGCTCCGACGATGTCTATGTCTGCTCGCCGTCGCCGCTGCCAACGATTCCCACGTTGTCCAGGTAATACAATACCAATGTCCGACCTGGACAGAAGCTAGAAAAAGAAACCAATATTAACAACGATGAAATGTGTCATCATTCTATTCGATCTTTCTTCGAGCTTCTATAAAACCGAAGAAAACCACTGGAAAAAACGACAAGCGAACAGAAACAAGTGGAATAAAAGTTGAAGACACAAATTTTCTTACCTATATTCCAATTGTTTCTCTGAATTGTTCGAGTTCCCATCGTCGACTCCCGCGTCGACCTTCTCAGCCCCGACGACGTCCAATGTCTGCGCTCCGCCGATGCGAATCTCTGCTCGCTGTAGCTGATTTTCAAGATTCCCACGTCGTCCGGAGTTCCAGGGTACAGAATTCCAGAAGCCAACCTGGAACAACGTATGAAAATGAAATGTGTTAATCTATTGACGTTTTCAAACTTCCGTGAAACAAAAGAAAGAGAAATGGAACAAAAATGAGTTGAAAACGGAAAAAAATCTCTTCAATTCTATCAAGATGGGACTTTTCGAGAAGTAGTAAATTTTCTTACCTATAGAAAAATTGTTTCGCTTAATTATTTGTATATCCATCGTCGGCTTCTGCGTCATCTCTGCTCGTCGTCCCTGCTGTCGACGATTCCCAACTTGTCCAGGGTTTCATACAGACATGTAAAACACTCGCCGCGCTCTGGAATCCTCGGTATCTCCGAGTCCGTCGATCCCACGTCGTCCGGGGTTCCAGGGTTCCGTTGAATCCAATGTCCGACCTGTGACGAGGTGCAATTGTTTGTCTAATTTCCATCGCCGACTCCCGCGTCGTCCTACTCGGAGCTCCGTCAGCTCCGGTACCGCGTCGTTGCTTCGGAGCGTCCGTCTCTCTCTCTGTGAAACCTGAAATTTGTGACAAAGAAAAGAAAAGATGAGTCGTCGAACGTCGAACCGGACGATGGAAATTCTAATTCTCTTACCTGTGGAAAAATCTTTGTTTGCACCGGTTATCGTCTCCAGCGTCGTCAATCACTGCTCCGCCGCTGAATGTTGTTCCGTCGATGTCCGGTGGCTGCTCGCCGTGGCTAAGTTTCGAGATTCCCCCGTCGTCCAGCCAGGGTTCCAGAGTACAGAATCCAATGTCCGACCTGGAACAAAGTAAAAACAAAATATATAATAACGAAATGAGTGTATTCTATTATTCAATCTTGTTTCAAGCTGTTATGAAAGACAGAAGAAAAAAAAAAAAGAGAACAACAATAAGTTGAAAGCGAAAAAAGAATTCACGAATTCTATTAAAATTGTTGGAAAATTGTTAGAAAAAAAAATCATCGATTTTTATTTACAACGAACTGTAAGTCAATTGCAAGTCAAAAATGATGTCCTGCTGAATATTCAACTACCATATATTGCCGACGATACGCACGAGATTCGGAGAATTTTATTCTAAATCACGTCCAACTCTACTTGTCGTCAATTCGAACGTCAAATAATTGAGAATAATAGGAAAAACTCACATCACAAGACCGTTTATCGACGCCGAAATTGAGACTCGCGCGGCGTCCCAAGCCCCCAACCGTTTTTAGTGACCTTGACTTTTGTCGAGAAATCTTGCGAAACTAAAGTTTTGAACGGCAGGAACCAATCAGGAGCCCGCGTTCCCTGCCACCTCTGACGTCACTGCGCCCGTGCCGCCATCTCGTCGTTGCTTGTTGAATATTTTACGAGTAAAAATTCGAATGCACTCTACGCATGGAAACAATGAAACCAAAACAAGAGATCGCGCCGTCCTGCGTAAACAAGATCAAATATTGCCGTTGCAACGCACGACATTCGGAGAATTTAATATTAAATCGCGTCCAACTACACTTGTCTTCGATCCGAACGTTAAATAATCGAGAATAATCGGAAAAACTCACATCACAAGACCCCGTTTATCAACGCCGAAATTGATGTCGATACACTCGCGCGGCGTCACTGCTCACACTCGCTACCCACGCCGTTCCGAGTGACCTTGACTTTGTCGAGAAATCTTGCTAAACTTTGTTCGAATATCGGGAACCAATCAGGAGCCCGCGTTCACTCCCACCTCTGACGTCACCGCGCCCGTGCCGCCATCTCGTCGTTGCTTGTTGAATATTTTACGCATGGAGTAAGATTTTACGAGTAAAAATTCGAATGCACTCTACGCATGGAAACAATGAAACCAAAACAAGAGATCGCGCCGTCCTGCGTAAACGAGATCAAATATTGCCGTTGCAACGCACGAGATTCGAAGAATTTAATTCTCTCAATCGCGTCCAACTACACTTGTCGTCAATCCGAACGTTAAATAATTGAGAATAATAGGAAAAACTCGCATCGCAACACCCCGTTTATCAACGCCGAAATTGATGAATACAACAGACTCGTGCGGCGTCCCTGCTCACACTCTCGCGACCCAAGCCGTTAACCGTTTCGAGTTTGAATAGCAGGAACCAATCAGGAGCCCGCGTTCCCTGCCACCTCTGACGTCACCGCGCCCGTGCCGCCATCTCGCGTTGGGTAGATCGAGTTCGAGAAACAAAAGCTAACCGGCGTAACAGCGCGTCGAAAAACAAACGAATGTGATTTCAGATGAGAGATAATGTACAAGAGGAGCGGAGAAACAAATGAATTCGAAACAAGATTGCGAGTCTGTGGGGGAAAAAAAAAAAAGATTGCGAGTTTTTGTTGACATGTGCAAGATTTTGCATCGCGATTTTACTTGACGACGATCTTGTCGGTAATTCGTCAAGTTTATCGTCGAGCCAAAGTGAGAAATCATCTGTTGTCGTCGCGCGTCGAATCGAGTAAACGGGGTATTCCAATGACGATCGGATATTGAAAAAAAAAAATACGTACTCGGTTGTATAAACGATCGATCCCTCGACCAGTCGATCCTCGGAACGTCCAACCTCCTACCACGAAGTCTGCGATGCGAAAGACCGACAGCTCCGCGTCTCCCGTCGTCCCTCACTTCCTACTACCTCGTCCGGCCACCGTAGCGCTGCTGTCGCATCGGCAAAGCAGAAACAATCCTCAACAATCGTTGACATTTGACAATCGTCGACAGCCTATCAAACGCGTGGCGGCAACAAACGAACCAATCGCCTTCGAATCACTTTGACAATAAATTATTATTTTTATTATTGCACAGAATATTTGTAAATACTGACTATGGTTTATAAATACGCTGTGGCTATTCGCACGGTCGCGTGACTGGATACGAGTCACTCCAGATTAACTCCAGGAAAAAAACTCACGGTCGCGTGACTGGATACAAGTCACTCCAGGAAAAAATTCTCGCGGGAAATTTTGCGTGACTGGATTAGAGTCACGCGAAATTCACGCAAGAGACACTCCAGGGAAAACCAGCCACTGAAGGCTAGAAAAAGTTAGGCCAGCCAATCATACAACACACACACACACATGATACAACGCAGACGGTGTTCCAGTCACGCAAAATTTTTATTCAGGTCACCTCATTTTAGCATTGAAAATGCTTCTATTTTCGGGGTAACACCGTCTGTGTTGTATCATGTGTGTGTGCGTTGTATGCTTGGCTGGTCTAACTTTTTCTAACCTTCAGTGCCTGGCCTAACTTATTTTGACCCTTCATGGAACACCGTCTGCGTTGTATCATGTGTGTGTGTGTTGTATGATTGGCTGGCCTAACTTTTTCTAGCCTTCAGTGGCTGGTTTTCCCTGGAGTGTCTCTTGCGTGGATTTCGCGTGACTCTAATCCAGTCACGAAAAATTTTCCGCGAAAGAGTTTTTTCCTGGAGTGAATCTGGAGTGACTTGTATCCAGTCACGCGACCGTGCGAATAGCCACAGCGTTATAAATATCGTGATAATACTACAAGTATGGTCCTTTTTCAATATTCTACAGTCTCCGATATTTTCTATACTTTCTTCGCCAACTTTTATTCATATTATACACCATACAGAATTATTGAAGTTCAGAACGGTAGATTTCCTATCGAAATATTTTGTATTTTTTATGGTATTTTTCAATCTTCATTCGTTGTGGTCCGTTTGTCCGCCAGCGTTTTACAAATATGACGGTGCCACGTTCGGAATTACGACAGACAAAAAACTTGGCTAGCTAAATTCTAACCTACAAGTTCAACAAATGTTGACCGTGGTAATGGAAACTTGTTTCGTTTGCTATACTACATAAATAGACGCCTTCGAATCAATTCATCAATGTTGCGTAGAATTGAGAACCCTCAATCGTTGACTAGTACAGTTGTTACATGATCAATGATTCGTATATCTTTGACAGGAACCAGCATCGATGTGACTATCAGAGCGACTAGACGACTCATCGAAAGATCGAAAGGTGTACAAAGGTGTAGTGAAAGGTGTATATAGAAGCTCGCTACCTACGGTCAAGTTTATGCAACTAGTGATCACCATGTGCCATCGCTAGTCATCGACATGCAAAAGAATTCAAGTGGATGAGTGATCGCAGTACTGACAATGATAAAATACTTATCGAGTTCCAGATCTAGGTAAAGATGAGTCGAAGGTAATCCCCTGCTGATAAACGATATGATGATCCGTTGTGAGATAATGGAATTTGAGATTGTTGTGAGATTGTGGAATTCCTCAAATACAATCGTTTCATCGCGGTAATAATTGGCAGAATACATATCGGAGTTCAGATTTTCCCCAATGAAGTTTCCGTCAAGATCAAGTACTTCGAATTTTTGAAGGCCGGGAATTGCATTCCAGTCGATTGTTCTGATAGAATAGCGTCGATTTTATTTTCGTGAAAAATCATCCAATCTGTACCATTTTTCTACATCTTGAAGCTACGTCTGGGCAACGGAGACGTTATCAAGCTGCGATTATCGCTGCACGTAGCTGCGTCTCAAAATGAATTATGAAAAAACGAATGAAGCAACTGAATCAGGATTTTTCAATTTTTACTCACATTTGAAGAAGTGACATCATATAAACTGACAATACAAATGATATCAATGATACATGAGATATCAGCTGATTCTTGGGCAAAAGGGGATTCGATTCGGATCCACGACGGCACTCGACGTTTTTCGTTGACGAAATAATATCAGGCCAAAATGATCATATTATTCGATTCTCAATTACCATAATTTTATACCGTTAATTACTTGAAGTCGAGAGACTGTGAAAGCTT
This sequence comes from Euura lappo, assembly GCA_018257835.1. NCBI lineage: Eukaryota > Metazoa > Arthropoda > Insecta > Hymenoptera > Tenthredinidae > Euura > Euura lappo. The sequence continues at coordinate 188,527 of JAEUYN010001729.1, forward strand.
CTGTGAGCAGTTACATCTTCATATATAAGGTCACCAACTTCGTGGAAGAGTTCAATGTCTCGAGTAAACATAATTTTTTTTCTTGACACTTGGCTGTTAATTAAAATCAGACTGGAACGGACGCAAATTCTTATCAAAATCATGTAACGTTCTCGTGGTAATCGCGTATGATTCTGTTGACTGAAGGAATACAGATTAAAATGCGACAAAAATAAAACAGATGTGGGTTGTAAACGAAATTTTATTGAACATTCTTGTTTTATTATATTATAGTTCAATCTGTGTAATGAGTATACTTAATTAATTAGTTGATTAAATGTAACGCTTCAAGTCGAAGTAGCCTTCGCCATTTTCATCACAACTGTGATATTCTTGGGAAATCCTGCAAAGTCTTCGATCCTCAATTGTTCAGTGATTCCGGAAATATCAAGTTCTTCAAGCTGACGAAGTTCTCCAACATTCCAGCAGCTGAAATCCGGACACACGTGGTTCCATGCCAAATTCAACCGCTTCAAGTGTTTCGGAAAGGATTCAGGCTTCGTTTCTGATATCAAGTTGTTGCTGAGATTCAAGTCTTCGATTTTTGGAAGGTCGTAAAAGGCCTCGGGGGAAAGATTCTCCAAGGCGTTATCGGACAAATCCAATACTATCAATTCCGGCAGAGTATGGAACGCCTTGGCCTCAACATCGGTAAATACAATTTTGATGAAGGTTACATTAGAAAGATTGAAAAATGCGTGTGACTCTATCACCCTCTCACTTGGCTCTATTACTTCCGGTTCACCATAATATCTTTCCAGCTCAGTCTGAACTTGATCTTCGATGACTAAGCTTTCGAGATTCGGGAGATCGACGAAAGCGTATGACGAAATGACTTTTATTCGATTATTGCTGAGCCCGATATGTTTCAACCCTTTCACCCCAGCGAAGGTATTTCTCCTCAACGTATGAATCCGGTTGTTATCCAAGAACAGGTAAACGTCATTCTCCCTTGAATCTAACCTGGTGAACGCATCCTCATCTATGTCACTGATTTTATTATTTTTCAACGAAATCGTCTTCAAGCTTGGCAAATTAACAAAAGCCCGATAATTTACCTTCGTAATATCATTAGAATCTAGTAAAATGTCTTCCAAATGTAACAAGTTGTTGAATGCTCCTGCCGGCACTTCGCTCAGTTTGTTACCAGTCAGATTCACGTGGACTAGTGCTTCGATTCCCACGAAAGTGTCTGCGCCGATTTTAGATATTCTATTAGATGATAATATCAGATACTGGAGAGTAAGAGTGTCGGCCAGAAACAATCCTGTACTAGACCATTCGTCATAATAACCCGTGCGTTTCCCCAACCTATTCACATATCCTGTAGGACGAGCTTCGTATGATATAATTCCTTTCAACGCATTATCACTCAAATCTATATAGATAAGCGATTTGAAGTGAGCCAATGAGACGTATTGTAATTGGTTCTTGTCCAAGTGTACATGGGTCAACGCTGAGTCGCTACTGGCTTGAAAACTGTTCAAATTGTTTCCAGATAGGTAAAGACGTGAAAGGTTTTCCATGTCTTCAGGCAAGTCGAAATATCGTAGGCCACAATATCTCAAATACAATCTTTCTAATGCTGTCAATGTGCTAAATACGTTAAAGCTGTCCATATCCTCGATAGGATTATTGTCTAGATCAAGTATTTGCACGTTTTCAACGTCACTGAATGCGCCAAGTTCGAATTCGTAGATGTTGTTACCCACCAAGCTGATGTAGGTCAGGTCGGGTAGGAACTGGAAAGCTTCCGTTGGTACCCTGCGTATTGTATTGTTGTCGACGACCAACCATTTCAAGTCCGGTACGTGGAATCTAATGACAGAATTAATTGCCGAGACACCCATCCCTTCTAGGGAAATCCAGTTCTTCGAGGTATTGTCGTATCTCCATGGTCTGTACTTGAGATCAACGACGTTGTTCGAGTCCAATGATTCGTGGATCTCGGAGACATGCGAGTCTATCGCTCCGATAACGGCGATAATGACAATAATCGATGTTTTGCGTAACATCTAGAAAGAATCGAACCAAAAATTGAGTTAGTTGCATAATCTCGTGCATAAAGTCTGAGAATATGATTTACGAATAATTTTTAATAGTCCAGACTTACCGTGATGCTCCGCTGTCGATTACTGAATGAATTTCGAGACACAAGACAAGCTCTTGGTAGCAAAACAAATGTATAAATACCCTTATCTGCGTCAAAGTTCACGGAGTATTTGTCGTTAACGACACTTACAATACGCAACACAAGTTTGTTATGTAGCAGACTTCGAACAAAGTGTTGTTCACGTGTAGATAGCGGTGAAGGAATCATAGTTCATGCAAGATATGCCGAATTCTTATCACGATCATCCGATGTACTGCGTCTCGATATAAAGGAGGACAGAAATTTTTCTTAATTTCTGCTGATGGCAAAGCATCTCTGTGGCAAGTCAGAGGGCTTTATATGAAAGTGAAAAATAATTCCAAGAGTCTCTTCAAGATCGTATTCACCGCAGGAAAGGATCCACTCAAGACTCCATGCCTCATCCTTCCTTCTGTCCTCTTAAGCTTCCTTGAAATTTGATGAGCCTTCTTGCGGTGTTGAACTTTTTCTCAAGGACATTAAAATACGATCCCAACTTTTGACCCTTGAAAATTTCCTGTCGAGCTAACTCTGCAATATTCAGGATTATATCGTCATGTCTTGTTCGCGTTATAATTCCGGTAACAAATTCTGGGAAATGCGCCGGCGATTTTTGAACTCGCATAAATCTTCGGAGTGAATTGGACCGTCTCGTCAGCTGTCTTCCGGGAAAGTATGAAATGAAATATACAATATGATCAGAAACGCCACCTCGGATAGAGTGCGGGGGTCTAGTTGGGGGATTTGTTTGACGTTCCATTAGTTTCGCAACAGACTAAAGTGACATTTTTCAACGACAAATGGCGCGACTGTCGGCGAATCTACAGACTTGAACTTCGTATTTCATTTGCGATTCCGTTCGGGAATAAAAATTGAATCACGCATAATATGCATAAGCTCCATCGATGGATGAATTTTTGCCGCTTGAAAATTCTCGCAGCTGTCCGTAAATAATTATATAACTGAATAGATAAATAACAAAGAAGTTTCGCGGCGTGCAGCACAGGAAGCGCGAAGGATGTTATAGCGTTGGAAAAAGTAACGCGAACATCATGAATAATTCAGATAGCGAACCCCCGGGAAACAAATGAAAAATAATGGAAACGAACCGGAAATACATTCGTTATTGCTTCCTTCGGATCCACGCCAGGCCCTAGGCCCCAGTTTCAAGTCACAGGGTTCAGAACCGGAGAAATCATTCTGGCATGCAGACCGACCCTTCGTCCCGAAGGGCTGAGCAAGGGAAAATCGAAAGATAATATTATATCTCGAAGCGCAAATCGAAGGTTACTCTGAGTTTATTCAATAGTCTTGTCTGACCTTTTCTAAACTCGTGGTATCACGTTTCTATTGATTGATGTGCAAAAGCGCGCACACCAAGTATAGCCTCAAAGCATTAAAAATTGCAGGAGTTTGATAACTTTTTGTACAGTTTTTGCTGCAAAGCAGAAAAACAAAAGAATTCTGAAGATTTAGGGCCGGAATTCGGTGAGCGCTTTTAGTTTATCATTCTGAACAATCGATCATATCAGATCCTTCATATCCTGTCTTTTTCCTGTACTCGGAGGATCGATCAAGCTTAAATGACTTTTCACCCGGAAAATCGAAATTTCAAAGTTGAATAACTCCTACAGTTTTCAATATTTGTGTATAAAATTAACTGTGCACGTTCAGTTTACTATACCTTCTGACACTTTTTTGATACCTTGATTTGTGTCAAATTTGGACAATCGGCAAGATCCAATTTTTTTTTAACCCACCTCCAGCCCTGCGGCATGTTTTTAACATCTCTGAACCGCATTCAAAAATAGATCGCCAGCCATCTGGGACCAATACTTCTTGCGCTAAAAGCTCGGCGCTTTCCACATGAATATGTTAGCGAAAGCCTTCAGACTCAGTGGGATTAAAAAACTCGCTTTGATTTTCCGTCTGATTAAAATTTCACTTTTCCCATCGAAGAGTACATTTCGTTATCGTGGGCTCCTGAGCTTTTGCCATGACACGATTACCCCCAGAGCTTTCATCTCGAATATCAATATCACGTTTCGGAAATGAACGCGCGCTAACCATGTTCTAGAATTTTGTCCTTTGCGAGTATGAAAGGAACGCAATAACCGGAGTTCCTACTCACCAAGACAAAGATCGAACGAAATTGAAGAGCAGGTGAGTGCCGAGAGAGAGAGAGAAAGAGAAATAAAGAGGAAACGGATAAGGATGCTGGAGCCTGTCTGCGGGCAGCATTTTAATCGATCACTCATCTCTCTCGCTCTCATTCTCACTCTATCGCCCAGCCAGCGACCCAGGTTCAGTATGTATCTCGAATAAGACGAGGTTTCGAGCCACCCCTATCGATCCGAGCAATTACATCTGCTTCCACGCAAGATGAGCGAACCCCGGCATCCTCACTCAGGAACTCGACTATATCGGAGGTATTGGACCGTAAAACGTTCCCGACGAATGCCCCGATCCTTTTACTCCTCATGCGGTAATGTGCAGAGCGGAAATAAGTCCGGATACCCTCACCGAGCTTCCATGAGGTAATGCCACTTCGGACGTCACGCCAATGCCAGAGACTCTGGATTAAGATAGGTGGGATGGACGGAACGAGAAAGGGATGAAGTGATACACCGGAATATACTTTTGGTCTGGTCATTTTCTGTCCAAATTCGTGTTCGTTGTCGATTTTTTTTTCAGTTCCTGCTTGTTTTTAGCTTGAAACACATTTTGAAAATTTTTGTGTTCAAAAATCTGGAACTTATATTGTATGTTTCCCGTTGGATCGGGTGAAATGATTACACCTTCAACGCTGAGTTTTAATATTTGAACAAAAAATACGGGATCATTTTCGACGTGACGCAACGTTTTTAATTACAACATTTTTTTGTTCCAACCGCAAAAGCCGTGTTCCGTGAACGAACAGAGAAGGTATGTGAAATATCCCGTTGAAAATACAGCCTTCTGTGAGTCCTGGTTTGTGGATTATGACTTTTATCACATTTCGACGAACCGCACGTGGTTCTCAGAAAACTGTATCAAATATCCAGTTTCGGGGTCCGAGCTTTGACAGTCAAATCTTTAATTATGAATTCCTCAAAGTCTCATCCTTTTGAGTACATTTTTCTGTCTCATAAAGTCCTCAGGATTCGATCACGTGTCTTGATTTTGCGTCGCCCACTCCCTCAGCGATTGAGGGATGGATACCAGGCACCCCTCCTCTCCTTGTTATCGTAAGTGATAATTATAATCGTAATAATAATGAGGATCGTCGTGTACCCAGATGTAAGACGTAGATGCTGTTGAGTAGAGCCGCGTTCTACTTTTGCGGCTGGTTGTACAGAAACGAGGCCCGCGTGTATAACAAAATCGATTTGGTGTTGGCGCGGAGCAAGCGTACAGTGTAAGAGAGAGAAATCAAAAGCATGATAAACCACAGGCGATAAGAGAAAGAGAGAAGATTATTGCTTGGACGGGTCAAAGAAACAGGCGTAGGGTTGTGTCCAGCCCGTGTTTCGGCACCGACAATAAACTAGGGTTGGAGCCTGGATGGGTGATCTAGTTTACCACTAGAATACCGAATGTCTCACATTTTCGATTACATATATTTAAAAAATTGCATCATACAATGAAAGAAGAGGTAGGGTAAAGTTGCCGATGTTATATGTACGACCCCTCTTTTCACGAGATATCGCAATTTTGTTACCTTCAAAGAGGTTTTTTTTCCGTGAAAATATGCAACGTAATATAAATATATGTAAGAAAAATTGTCCCTCAACAACCTGCGAGTAGAGAGAAGATGAATTTAGTGAAAAATGACGCCGTGGCTTATTGTGAGTTCTGTTAAAATGTATTTGACTGAGCTTTTTTGACAGAAGTCAAATTTAAACAGATCTTGAGCATTTTTGTCACATAGTACGTTCCGTTTCAGACGTTAAGCCCACAAAATGTTGAGCCTACCCTAATATAGCTTTCATTTCATTCATTTCATTCTTTTTTTCATTCGATCATTTCATTTTTTTTTTTTTTTTCTTAAAAGATTCACCTAGTCGCAATATTTTCAGATGCCAACTGTGAGTTGAAAATATGGTGATTTCAAAATTGGTGCCACACGGGAAAAAAAAGATGTAATCCCTACATCTCCGGTAGTAATTATTTGGACAGCATCTTTTTGGAGTTAAATCTACAGCAATTGCGTTAAGGTTTACTAATCCCATTGATAATTTCGTTATTTTTGGAGTAAAATTTACAGCAATTGCTGTAGATTTAATTCCAAAAAGATGCTGTCCAAATAATTACTACCGAAGATGTAGAAATTACATCTTTTTTTTTCCGTGCAGGTACTATAATGTTCATAACGGTTCCATATAAAATAAGAATCTATAAATAATGCTTGTCATACTTTGAGTATTAATTAATCGTCAAATAAAGAACAATTGTGTTATTTATTTTGATTCAGATGACGATAAAATAAATTGGTACGATTGCGGAACCCCGGTATGGTCGACAACCCGTTTCCTAAATTGTACCGATTGCAAGCTAGCTTCTAAGAAATCGATCATAGGTTCAGAGTATTCGATCTTACCTGAAATTAGAAATTAGAGAAGGATTCACGAAGAAAATACTTCGAAGATTGTATTTCTAAACTTTAAAGCCTAATTATATTGAAATTCGTGAAGTCCATAGAACCCGAATAATGTAAAAAGTGGTAGATTTTGGCAACCTTACGCAATATTACGATGCAAGTGCGAAAACTAGACAATATCCGTTGATTGTCAACTCAAGTACTTAGCCACTCAGTTATTTCAAAGTGCGCATGCGCAAGAAAAATCCCAGTGCGGAAAGAAGTTCATTTCGACATGTGCATGCCCCAATTTACCTTTTCTTCGCCGTTCCGAAATTCGGCACTTCACGTACAGTAAAACAAGTGTTTGGAGAAGTCATGGGTGTAACAATCATGATGGTAGAATTTTGATTCATTTGTGACAACTTTCCGCTAATGAAACGAAAAAGAAAGCGTCTATTGAGTGGATAATTGATCAAGAGAAACTCACCAACATTTGCACGTTGATAGCAAATTTCTGCAACAGTCAAGAAACTCACCATAATCGGTACAGCGAACGGGCGTCAAATAGGTCAAATCCTGCAAGTGGGTGATGCAGTAAAGCTCTTTACTCCACAGTATGTCAATCTGCAAGTTTTCTGACCCGACGATAGTGTAAGAGCGTGAAATATCGTCAGGGTGCAAACGCGGTGGCAGAGTGCCAAATGAACCGGGAACAATGACTGGTGGAATGGTGAAACCGACACCCGGGATATCGCTTGATGTTACACGTCAAAGCTCTGCACTGGTCCGACGTAGGGATGTGTCAACGTTGCCGTTAACGAAGTGTGACGCTACCTCGCATAAACCGATTCAGGACTCTGGCGTCGAACCCGTTTTTAAAAATTGGGTCTTTTCACGTCAAATCGAACACCCTTCGGACCCCATACGGTTTGATTTCGACAAAAATTTCAGGGAACCTCGTGTCTCATCCGAAAACAACTTCTGCACGATAATTTGGCGAAAAAGTAGTCATGCGGTAAATAATTATCACTGGTTTTCAGAATGTGTTTGTTTTTGCTAATATCTTGAGACTGAATTGGCCTAAAAGGTTCATCCACGACTCATTCTGAAGATAAGGACCTAGGCTATGATAATCTTGGCCGATGAAGACATTCCGAACAAGTTTACCCTATTTTTTAAACCATCCAGCTGAATCCAGTTCCGAGATACCAGCAAAAAAAAAAAAAAAACACCTCACAGAAAATAGTGATAATTCTTCTGTTTTGACACGTCGTTCAACATCCGTTGTTTTCTGGTGGAACACTACGCTTCTTAAATTTTTGTCTGAATCAAAGACGTGGAGGTTCAGTTTTCCATTTTTTCTTTCAAACTGACGTGAAATGACCCAATTCCGTTTTAATTGGCTCCCGAAAATTTGTATTCGATTGTTATTGTTATCGGCGTAGTTGAGTCCGGGGTGTATTCGAGCCGTGGATTTCCTAATTTTTTTTAACGAGAGTCAACCCGGGATAGGATCTTGGAACGATCTGGGTGGATGGTGGTTTGAGATTTAATCCCAGTTGCCTGGAGGCTTTTGTAAAAATGTTATTAATTAGAGTTTCGTGCTCGCGGATCTTTGGAAAGTCCTTGAAATTGCGTCAGGCGTTAACAAAAGTTCCCAGAGTCTTCAGTCTCGGCTGGTACAGCATCATCAATCATCAATGTTCCGGGGTGAAAGCTCGCCGGTGTAAATCCCGAGGAAACAAAAGACCTGCCCGGTAATAAGGACTCGAATCTCGATTCACGTCACGACGTCGCCCCGTCTAGCCGGTGTCCCGACGCCAGGATACTTATGCCAAAAGCTTTTATATCGAGACCCCGGTCAGAGCTTATCGTCAGCCCGGATCGTAAGAAACCCTTCAAAGCTTCCGCATGAAAGTACGACTTACGTCTCAGGTCCAGAAATATTTCCGTCGCATTATACCGTTCCGGATTACGAGATTCTACCGGACGCGCCATTGTCAATTTATTTTACATCATTGTCGATAAAAATCGAGGTGGACCCTCTTCGAGTTATTCCCCAGGGGATATCAGCGGACTGGACTTGATCCGAGTCGTCGATGTGAATAAAGCACAAAGACTTTTCGGAACATTAGTCGGCTCATGTATTTTTAAATTGGTCACCCACAGTGGTTTCGAGGATCCGAACCCAAGAGATAGCAGAAATCGTCTGCCAGGCCCACATCAAAGGAATTGAACGTTATTTTGAACCTCATCCACTTTGATGCGAAGTCAGCCCCGAGGCCTTGCCCCGCATTCTGATGTGGATGTCGATGTGAATGTGGACCTGGATCTCACCAAAGACCCGAACGCTGGATATAGGTGATGGGAAAAAAGATAAAATAACACCGACGAGAACCCTGCTTTGGAAATTTAAATTTTGACCAGATAGTTCACCGGAAAGAATAACAAGAAAAGAAGACCAGGAGAAACAATCGACGGACTTTGATGAATAAAATATTTCAAAAACACTAGGGAGACAACTTTTTTTTTGCCATGTATCAGTACCTCAGATTCTGTCCGTCAGAAAGACACATTTTTACTAAAATTCGTAACCACAAAGGTACCCAGAAGGCTTTGAGTTATCAGATTTAATTTCGTGGCCACAGCTGCATGACGATGCTATTACCCTTCACATGAATACGTTCTGACGTGAAGGTACCTGGTGCAAATAACCCACACGACCATCGTACACGTGGAAGATGAAATGTTCGGCTTCGTAACCCTTCATGGTCACCCTGAGAATGCCGGATCGTCCATTAGTGTGAGAAGGTGGCCTATAGTTGAGAAGGCTAGGTCAGAGGCCGTCGTAAAGATTGTAAAATTCTGGTATACCGCGTTATAAAAAGGTCTTGAAGAATTTCACACCGTTTGATTGATAGCCCTTGGCGTCAAGACGCCTTGTAATTATGGTGGACGGAAATTTCGGCGCCAGTGGCTCGTGACTCGTGAGCTTTTATGCTTGACCTCGGTCATATTACAATATGGACAAAAGAAAGAGGAAAAAATATGGAACTTGAGACTGCAAGTTCAGAAGTAGAACTGGACTGACTGAAAGCAGGCAAATATCAGCCATCCACATATGTAAAATCGTACACGTATTGATCCACGTTCAGGAAGAACATCGAAATATTCCACCCCAAAACCCGAAACCCCGGAGCGCCGATACCCCACGTCATAAACCGCAGTTTTGCATAAAAATAGGATTTTTTTTATTTTCCTTCGACGATATTCCGACGGGCTTTCGTGAATTCTACCTATAGTCGCATTAAAACGGTTTTTAGGCTTTCGGGGAAGACTAGCCTACGGCGAAAGCAGTGAACATGTTTGTCTCGTTTTCGAATGGAAGCAGGTCGCTTATTTCACCCGAGTTTCCATTACCGTTCGAAACCCTCTTAAAAATCCTTTCCGAAATTTTGATCAGTTCAATTTCGAGCGCGTAACCCAACCAGTAAACCTGGTGCTCGATGTTGATTACATTTTTAATTATTCTCAGGTTGTTCTTTTACGATTTTTTCCCCATGTTCGGACCAGCTTCATTTACCTCGTCACCCGAGGTGTCACGTCACAATGTTTAATCAAAATCTCACGTAACTCCATATAGCACGAGGTGTTCAATCAACGTTCTTCCACGGATATATCAACCCGTGACCGTCGTATTCATACCACATTTGGCCGTCTGAAATATTTTTGTCCCTTTTCCCCGGAGGTTTCTCTCTGTCCAAATCCCTTGCCCTATTAAATATTTGGATGAAACAATTTTTTTTTAGACTCAGACAGGAAAGTCGTTGATCGTCTGTTCGTTTGGCATCTCGAATCAATTTTTTACATTCTTTTCTCCTCATGTAAGTCCAACTGAAATATGCAAGCTCTCGTAAAGCCGTTTGTGTCAAAGCTTACGAGGGTTGGCAGAGAAGTAAACCCTCTCATTTTCTCTCGCACAGAAGTCCACCTGACAGAACTGGAAAGGAACACGAGCCATGACGTTGCTTGTCAACGTGTCAACCCAGAGACAAACTCGACGTGATGAGGGTAGCGGAATGAAACATCCGAATAAAGAAACAAAATTAGTAAAGAAATGTAGATCCGTGAGAGAATGAAGAAAGAAAAATTGCTGACCGATTCACCTCTGAGAGAGTAACCTGAGTCTGTCTTTGCGGGGAAAAAACGTATTTCCTCTTTTCTGGAAAGGCATCGAAGGACCGACGTCAGCCACCGCGGCGCAAAGGTAATCGAAAGCGGATTACTTTTCTGTCCAACGGTCGGATCTGACCGACCACACGAGTTTGATAAATCAAATACATTCCGCGTAGTAAATCAGGAGCTTTTCTTCATCCCATCGACCGTACATACACGTGTCCTTTTCCAGTGATCAGTTTCTTCGCCTCTTTCATATTTCTGTCGAGTGGCTTTCGGGTCAGTCTCTGAGATTGGTTGTGGGGGGATTTTTTGGTTTCTTATAACAAAAAAACAGTGTCGGAGAGACATTAACCCTCGGGGTATAAGGCTTCGTCCTCCACCCTCCGCAGGACCAAGGGAATAATGATAACAATTGTGTGACGAGATTAGTCGATCTGTCGGACAAAGCACGTCGCAGAATAGGACCAGAATAACTCATAAATCCTTGACGCGACGCGACGCGTCCTTTTGGTAGACGTGAGAAAAATGGAAGAAAACAGACACCTCAACCGTGAGACAGTAGGGGAGATGGGGGAAAGAAGAAGACAGAAAAAAGGGCTGAGGGAATTGTCTCGCATCTTTGTTGGCTATTGATAAATGAAGACCCGAAAATAGAAATAATCATCCCGACGTATATCACGTTCCACGCCTCAACTATCATACAACAAGTAAAAGGGTGCACAACTTCACTAGAAGCATTAATCCTGCCTGCTTATAAGACAGTGAAGAAAGCAAAGTCAGCGCATGCGCACATCGTCAATCCGCTACTTCCCGCACTAGGGTTTTTTTTTTGCGTCAATTTCACACGTGCCACACAATCTACTATATTCTCTACGGATTAGATATCGTTTATCTGTCTTCTAGCTCGAATCGAGGGAATGCAGCTGCTAGAAGAAATACGTATCACATAAATGGCGAGATAGATGATCCCTGGAACTAGGGAGCAATTAAGCTCCAGTGGCGATGAAAAATCGTACGGTTATCCGATATCGTATATCGGAGATATTGAACTGAGGTTATAATACCTCAAGGGTGTTCCGATATTGCGGTCCGATAAATATAATTACCAACACGCTGGACTAGAGGATAAGCAATACGTATAAGTATAAGTAGAACGAGTATAAGGAGAAAAACTTTGAGACAATCAATTTGAAAACCGTTCAAGAACCTGTACCGTTGTCGAAATATTTGTTTTCCATTCACGAGGTCTGGTCGATTATGGGGTCAAGGAAATGTTTAGGGACATAACCACAAATAGCCTCTGGAGATCGGTAGTTTCTTCGACCCAGAACCATTCGTGGAGTAGGTATACTTGGTATCATTGTGTCCTATGTCATGTCGGCGTGGTGTACTTTTCATATCAGGGAGGCAAGAGGCTTTTCCTTTCTAGGTTGGTCCCAGCCGTTTCTGCTTTCTCCAATTTTTCAACCCCTAGTTGCTTCTGTGTACCGGCGAAGAGGTTCGCGGGATTTTTTTTTCGACCCCACCTACGCGTACGGGATTGCCGCAAATTTATTTCAAAGAAAAATAATAATACATCACGCATAAAACATTCGCACGCATTCTGTAATGCGGGGTAAAATATATGACCAACTTGCACGAGAAATTCTATCCCACTTGTATTAAACTTAGGAGATTGGAAATCTCACGGGTGCCATTCCATCGGAAAGCTTCTCTACCTCTCCGAGTTTTTCACACTTGTGAATTATGAAACGTGCAGAAAAAATATATATCCTCATTTTCGTGTCATATTTTTGAGGAATTCGAGCAATAAACAGAAATTCGAAATGATCAATTTCTTCCATCGTCCCCACGTGGTGGATTCAAGCCTTCAGAACATCTCGCAGATTAATTCAAATAAATTTGTGGGCTTATATATCCTCTCAGATCTCTCCGGAGATTTTCAATAAAGTTTCACCAACTCGGGACTGGCTAGCTGTGGGAAAGTAACGATCATTTCGATATTACGCAAATTAATGTAAATCTATGATGCTGTATATACCTATACTCCCCGGGTTAAGTAGGTGGCTTGTACGGGGCAAAGAGGTTCTCGACATTTTCAAGAAGCACTCATCCCACGTCTATAATTTACGAGGTGAAACGGACTAGGCGGTATTGTCGTTCCATGAGTAAACGATGAGGCGGATTAACTGCCAAAGGCGAACCAGACAATAATTTCGATCGATTCCATGATTGCAACGAGAATTTATCAAGAAATGCATTTTTAAGCACTATACTTTCGAAGAGAATGAAAATGGCGGCTTTGTACAAACCATCGAAAGGGTTTTGCCCAAAGTATGAAAAATATATCGGTAACGGTTTCTGAAAGGACGTTTCTTTTCTCACCCCTCAACGGACAACCATCTTGATTTATGTTACTGCCCAATTTCCTAGATCGTTTTTACTCGGTGTACCCCCGTTCGTTCGAACCCCTTCTTTTTATCCCCTTTCTATTTTCGTTTTTCTCCCCTTTACGGTCATATAGTAACAGTGATACTTTTGCACAGCACGTACTTTGCCAAACCGCGCACACATAGTTTCAACGAAAGTACATATCTTCAGCAGAAAGCTCCGAAAATGCATTATCACATATCACACGCTTAGCGCTCGCGAAAGAGAATATATCATTCACAGCATTTCCCGTATACTTTTCATACTATATTTTCGTACCTCCTTCAGAGCTTGCAGAGGCTCCCATCAGACCCTGTAAAACACGTATACATGTGATATAACTTTAATCGAACTTTGAAACAGCAAATATATTTGCACCCCAAGTCGTGCCCCGGGAGCAGAACTTGGGTTAAGTTCCATCGAGTTAATGCCGATAAGCTCCGTCGCGGTGAAGGGATGGAAGGATCCCGGTAGAAACACATAGCTAAGCATAAGCTGCATCAGATATGGATTTGCCTATAACATGAGGTAAATCCGAGAATTTCGTTCGATCGGTATGCTGAGAGCATTACTGGCTCGATCCATAACCGTCTTCCCATTGTTTATTGTCCCACGTTCATTGAGCGGAATAAGTTGTGCTTGTGCTTCGGTTAGGATAAGGTGATCCTCGCATTGCTTCACTCATACAATTGTACTTGTCGCGGTTTTAGTGGTTTTGTGTGTTAGTGGCTTCGGTAGTGGTTACTCGGTGATCGTATTGTGCTCTACCGTTTTGCATTCTATGTTTACCGACACGCTTCGCGGTTATTTGATTCCCTTCCATACGACCGTACGTACAATACACGGCGCGTTTGAACGCAACTGAGTTGATCAACCTGAACCGAATTCATACCGCGAATTCAGTAGGGGAGACCGGGGCAAAGTGGATACCCTAAGACTAATTCGAACATGAAACATAAAATATCGACTAAAGCTTTATCATGTCGTATATATTTTGTAGTTTGTACCTTTAGGTAAGCGATTATGACGGTCAAACCCGATATTATTGCGATGTGCTTGCGTCATAATCGATATAAACCTAACCTGCAAAATGATCACTTTGCCCCGATGCTGGGGTAAAGTGATCAAGCTTATGGGGTCAAGTGGAAAAATTCGTATTATGACGGATTCCTTATTCGTATTAGGATGAAAATAACGTCAAAAGATTGCAAAATCTGTACATATCGCCCTGAGTCTGATAAAAGCATGTGACTGTGAAAATTGTGATACTTACTCGAATCGAAAATGTTCGAAACACGACACCGCTGTCGCGATTCAAATGTCACCCGAAGTGAGGTTAGGTTGACGCTCGGCGGCTAACAGTGCTCGTGGCGTACATGGCCACGTTTCCCTGACCATATTACCCCGCAGGTAACCCGACAACAATTTAATTGAAAACTTGATGCAAACTATGTTTAACAACAAAAGAATTGATAGTACCATTAAGTAGACGTTTCAAGGAATCGAGAAAAAAATAAACCTAGTCAAAACATGCCATTGACGGCACGATAATCCGAAATCTGAGTTGACGGGAATTATCAATCTACACGGCATGAAACTAAATTGATTGATTTTTCCCGAAATATTGAATATTTCATAGGGTTCAACTATTTCATTTTGTAAAGTACGTCAGCACAAACCCTCGGTGTAAATACTGCCTTCTTAGAATCGCTCAACAAGAAATTATTCGAGATGGTCACTTTACCCCGCATGTCCACGTTACCCCGGTCTCCCCTATGGCTCGCTATTCAACTTATAGCCAACGTAAAAAGACACACTGTTCCAACATCATTGTCAATAATACCACGAATTCCAGTCCAGACGTAGTCGATAGTGATTCAGCCAAGTAATTCAACGCCAAAGCAGACCTCACCTCTGCACTGCAGTATCTGCAGTAAAATACCCCGAAATCCACCCCCGATAATATTTCATGCTTCGTATGAAGAATATGGAAATATTGGATAATCTGTGATGAATCACATAATACCGTCAGGTGCAGGGGTTCATTCTGCCCGGGAATATGCCAAGGAGGGCTCTAATCCTCTGGAAGCTGTGATCAGCTCGAGGTCCAGGGTTCTGCTAGATTGAAGCATCCGTTAGATACCCTAGTGGGGCCCTAGTTGGGTATTAGTGAGGAATCCTCACTATGGAAGTTCCAATTATGACCCTACCATGGCCTGATCAAGATTTCTCATTGCATAGTGAGGCTCTGACTGTTCAGACCCTGAACGCAGTCTCAGAAGCAGCCTTAGGATTTCGTGAGTAGCCGTTCAACGGGCCCTTGAAAGAGCTCTTTAGAACCTTTGAACGGCATCATCCACCCTCCGGAGGCAAAGTGTCAATTAAATCGTGTATTTCAGAGAGAAGGTTCGCGACTGCATGATGCTTGCTTGAGATTTGATCTTGTGGAGCTTTTGCTCGACCCACGAAGAGTTGACAAAGAAAGACTGAGTTAAGATGATGATTTACGCGGTGAATGCTCTTTGTGGCTGAAACTTCGGGGAGATGATCGTCCGGTCATGGTCTTCGTGTTGGAAATTATTTAGGATAGCGTGGGGGATCTTTTGGAAAGAATATCGAGGGGGTGCTTGGGACGTGAAGCTAGTGATAGTAAGCGAGCTTCTAGTCTGCTCACCATCCTAGTTTTGGATTGAGGGCAGAAGTAGGTACACATAAATGGCAGAGCCCAATGTCACAAATAGACGTTTACACAAACGAGGATAACAAGCTCCCCAAGGGACCGGACAAACACGACTGATTGTGTTTGCCCAACCTCAACCACCGGGATGAACGGGCGCTTTGCACATTCACCGGTATTTGTAAAAAAAAGGAAACGGCTTTGTCTTTTTATTTCCGATAACTCAATTTCGATAGACACAGATTGATAATTTCACTCTGTGTCTGAGACTGCGATAGTATGTAGCTACGAAGAATCGAGGGAATGCAAGGAAGTGTAATGAACTATGCCAATTAAATTATGATCGATATTCCAATTAATTTTAGGAAACTTGGTGCCAGATACAGTCCAGCTGTAGTCGCTACTGGATTGGGTCAGACAACGGGACACTAGACGGTCGGTTATGGACACGCGCTAATTGAACCGTCCTGAAATATCACAGCCCATTTTTTGTCATTGAATCCTGAATCCTGCGAATTCTCAGAGTAATTAGAATATTCACTTTTCTTTCGAAAAATGTCCGCAGTGTTTATCCACTTTAGAAATAATTCTCTTGTCTTAACCCTAAGATACCGAAGCATGAAAAACGAGACTGAGAGAAGGGTGAATTATTTAAATTCTCGTCAAAACTCAGAGAGATTTGTTGCGTTCTTTTTTCTTCTCTACAGGAAAAAGCCGCTGAGAAAAAGAAAATCCCAGCTGTATCTCAGGGTCTCTAATGAGTGAATAAGAAATGCGATTCAAATTACTCTGTATCCAGTCTTACTTGCTGGTAAAATTACTCACTGTTCCCTAATGCCAGGATCAAGATAATCTCAAACTTAACATCAATTACTAATTGGCATCTGGAGTACCACGAAATCTTGATTAGTGTTGTTTCCATCATGCAAGACATTCGGGAAGTAGAAAGAGGCGGAAGTTGAGAATTTTCAAATTACTTCATCACACAGAATAGAGTATGAAGCACAATGCATCCAATATTTCACTTCGCTCTTAACAGGGTTCATAAAATAGTAGGAGGGATGTTGAGTCCAGTTTTTTTAAAAATTTTTTAATAGTTGAACGTTCTTTGACTTCCGAATAAATTACGGTTTATTTTTTGTTGTAGATTCGAAGTGACCTGATGTCAAAGTCTCCGAGTACTGAGTCCCCTGCAAAGTGAGTACAAACACGCAATTACACCATGTATGCACGCATTATCGAGTATTGATTTTTCTCTATGGCAAACGTCTATCGATTGACGTATAATTAATTATCGATATTTGCATCGAAATTATATGCTTCGATCATGTGGAAACACACGTCTATCGACGGACCTTGTATAAATATTTCAATGCAGCCCGTAGTGTACGAATTTCCCAATATGTTTACGCACGTAGTATTGGGGTCCGTCTGACTCTCTATACCTAAATAAATACAAATTGGCGCTAATTCAACCGCAGCTGAACATGCGGACATGATTACTGTAATTTCTCTCATGTTCCAACAACCAGATAAAAACAAAATCGACCAGTCGTCTAAAAGCAAAGTTTGTAACCAATTAGCGATTAATCAGTTCGATCTTGAGCATCTCCTCAGATCCGATGTTTTGGGTAAACGGGGTGACCCAGGACTGGGACGGTTCTGGTTTACGGTGGTTATCCCATGGGTTTCGGTACGGTGGGTATTTCCGACTCGCGTTCAGTACCCGGGGTATCTTTCCACCCGGAAGACAGGTCGGTACCAACTGTAATGAGACCTGGAACCCAGGGCTTGATATTGTGCGGGACAAAGCCAACGGATTGGCTTAAAGATGGTCGACTACGGTGCGTCCGGGCAAGGACGTCTCTTTAACGACCCTTCTACCTTCTGCCTTCTCCACCCTTCGCCCTCAGCCCTTTTCTCCCCACTCCGCATCAACCATCGTCTCGGTTGTTGACCGCAATTTCACGTATACACAAAGCTTAAGTGTATCGCGTGTACCTGCCTTCCGCACACGGATAGGTGTTCGCGTGCTCGAAGGTCCGAAGGTGCCAGCATGAAGATATATTCCCGAATCCCTCTCCAAATATTTATTTTTGTTATGAGTTTGTCGCGAGCTCCGATGGGATTAATCCCCGCCTCGATTAAGTTGGTGTCAGACACGGGATACTGATTCCTTTTTTGTCTCTTCCCTCTTCGTAGTCTATTTTTTGCCGGTTCACTTCGTATTTTAAACTGGGATCGAATCGAACGATTCAAGCGGAATTGATTCGCAGTTAATTAACTTTCGTGTCCTTTGCGATAAACTGAAGCTGCTGAATATTTCGTACGAGATTTACGCTACGTTCTCTGGCGAAAATTCGGCGACGGAAATGATTAAAATTCAGGTTCAAGTTCACGAGAGAAGAAGCTAAGCCTTCATAATTCACATCGTCACCGAGGTATTGTTGATAAGCACAATTCCCATACCTTGATTAATGAAGATTTTTCGATTCTCTTCGAGAAACGTGAAAAATCTGTCAAAGTACATGCGAATTTACGCCGCGTTGAGTAGGGTTCGCACAGGATTGTGTAAAATTAAAGAAGATGACAGCCGGAGATATTTCGCAAGTATTATATACGAAGTGAAGCTTACAACGAGGTTTATGCCGAGGGTCCCTCGTATTTTGGCAAGCATTAAGCAGGGTTGGGTAGAGAGGCTCGAGAGATGTTCCTGGTAAAAAGTTGAACTTTAAAAGCGTCATGGCGTCTGGTACGTGCCGAAAACTCGTTCCAACTTTCGGTACGAAGAGGACCAACTTAATTCCATTATTCATATTTCGTTCGTTCACTGGTGAACACTTGGTTCAGCTAGTAGTTTATACCTACCAAGAAAATCTTCTTCGACATTTTTAAAAAGCTCCTCAAATATGACCCGAAAACACTGGTCATTCTGATTTCGCATTTCAGAGCCTTGAGAAATTGATTATTCAAGAAAAATTTCCAAAATCTTGGAACCCAAATAAGACGATAATTTGTTGGCAGCTGGTTCGCATCGTCGTCTGTTTCTTTTTATGCCTATAGTGACGCCACTATAAAATTTATAGGACATCGTGTCAGTTTTTGTGAAAAATACTCGTTCATCATTTTCATGCCCGTATCGTATTTGCGACTAATAAATACGGGGTGGATTTAGAATCATTTGTTCTTAGCAAATTCAAAAAACCAAATCATTTTCAATTTACGTTATCGATAAATCACGGTACTGGGTTATAAAAAGGGCTGAGGGAAACGTTGAAAAAATTGATATTGACGTATATATGGCCGAAGCAATTTGAGCCAGTTATTCGGTAAAATAATTGCCTGAATTTTGTCAGGCTTGTAATATGGAGTATAAAGCATCGGAGCGTTTCACGGTCACGTGGGTAACCTGTTAACGTTATCAACCTATGTATATATATCAATTTCAATTATTAGTGAAAACACAAATTGGCAGGAAGCAATTATTTTTGCCCAATTAATGCGTGGATTAGTTCCACCAGAATTAATGAATATGGTATAATTAAACGTTCGTAATTTTCTAAATTAGTCAAATAATCTTCTGTTATTTTCACTTATGACGTCCCTATATTTTATATTCGTTCGTTGACGGGTTCCGATCACTTCTTTAACGGACGATGAACCGAACGGAGGGGGAGAAAATTGGGATGATGGTGGATTCGGAGTTTCCGCAATCCCCGTGTCCGTAGTGGAGAAACGAACGCGAAGGGGATTCTCAAAGTCAGCGTGATTCTTAATCCAATTGGCCAGGTCACGTCGGCTCCTAGGAGACTGGGAACTCTTCTCTCTTCTCTTCGTTGAATTAATTCAACTGCACAGCACGACGTCAGTCCGCGGTGTGTCGGACCCCCCCAAGTTTCATTACGTCCGACCCAACCCAACTTTTAACACGATAACTTCCTCGTCCAATTCCAAACTCGTATTACCGTAAGATACTTTCATAAAGTCAAACATCCATCGGGGATCCTGTGCTTTCGTTGAATACACACCTTTCAAACTATGACAAGAAAAAAAAAGACTGTCCTCTCATCAAAAATTACGATAACGTCGGTCGAAAAGTACGATTCTCAACAGGAGTCAACCACTCGTCGATTAACCGTAGGTACACCTGAATTCAACTCACGTCCAGTGATTTTGAGTGACATAATCTGATCTTAGGATTCGATTGACTTCAAGTGATTTCAGCTGTCTTCAATCGACTTCAACTTCAACTCACTTTAACAGACTTTATGGGACCTAAGCTGATCTCAGACTTCAACTGACTTCAAGTGACTTCGACTGACTTTATGTGACATAAGCTGATTCCGGACTTCAACTCACTGCAAATGACTTCAAGTGACATAAGCTGCAATCTCAGACTTCAATTGACTTTGAGTGATTTCAGCTGACGTCGACTGGCTTCAAGAGACTTCATCTTACTTCATGAGTCCTGACGTCAAGTGACTTGAACGGACTTCAACTGACTTCTCATCCAGTTGTACACCCGACTTCAATCGAGTTCTCAGTCACAAAATGACGTATAATAAATCTTGGTGAAAAATATGTTTCAATTCTTCCCGCATTTCCCGAAGGTCTCTTTCTTATCCCATCCGTTTGTCTGTTTCAATTTTCTTCTCTTCCATCCTGTATCTCTGCCTGTCTTCGATCTTTGCGACGAGGATCAATTTTTACGATGGCGAACAACGTTTTCCGGGTCAATCAACAGACGTACCGGTAAAAAATCGAGATTATAATCTTGAGAAAAATAGACGAGCATGCGGTAGTCTCGTGGAGTAAGTCCCCAAATAGTCGATAATATTTTTCAATAATAATCCTGACTTTCATCCCGACAACTGGATCCTCATTTCAGACAAGCGTCACGAGTGACAAAAAAACCGACTTCAAACCAAACTACTTAACCGATTTCGATGAAATTTATATCGGACCAATCTGAAAGTATACCCTTTCGAATAAAAAAAGAATTTTCCAAATCGGTTGATAAATGACGGAGTTATGAGGTAACAAACATAAAAAAAAATAATAAAAAAAATACAACCGAATTGAGAACCTCCTCCTTTTTTGAAGTCGGTTAAAAATAGCGGATGAAAACTGTGCACAGAAAACGCGAAATTGGCTTGCATTGAAAATTGATGCTCTACAGAAGATGAGGTAATGAATTATCAACTGAAGAAGAAGATATTACCTCATAAATAAATATTGTCTCTGTCTCCATTTCTCGAGGGTTTGCTTCGCTACAATAACGAACCTGAAGAATAAATATCTAAACGAATGTTGATGTTTGGAGGGAGGTAGGGGGGATTATTGATCAAAGCAACTACAACAAATAATCGTCACAAATGATTCAAAGACATTGAATTTTCTGAAAATACGACACGAAAGTGGATTTTACCTTCTTTATCTTCGTGCGGTGATTTCCGCGCCGTTTCTTATCTCGTCGTCTCCCTCAGAGCCACCGCGTATCTGAAATCTTGAGTATTCGACGCGATCAAAGTGAAAAAAAATTCTTGCAAGCTGATGATCGATTCAGCGAAAAATTTGTCGGCGTAGTGAATTTCCCCGCGCCTCTCGGGTTTGCAGCGAGCTTCTTTTCGGTAAAGAAATGCTAATCAGAGCTTCGCATCAATATGCCACGATCGACAAACCCCCCGACGTTTACACGATGCCTTCAGGGAATAGGACGAGCGGGATCTCTTCACAAAGCCTTGTTTTCGATCGAGATTGTTATCGGGAGAAGCACACCCACCCACATTTTTACCCTCCCATTCCCCTACGGGGACATTGATAACTCCGATAATAAGATTGAAAGAGTTCGTTACTCGTTTCTTCTCGTTCCACTCCATCTTCTAATTGCGTTCCTAATAATCTAGATGATTTCCCAATTACTGTTTCTTTTCCTGCACACTTCTACCCTCCAACCTGCAATATTAATTTTATCCCCGCTTTTATATTCAAGTCCCGCGGGGCCTCTGTGCAAAATCATTCGGATATTGACTCAGGATGGAGAATCGGTCCATAACTAAATCGGATTGATTCGGATTTCGTCGTGGCAGATAGCCAAGCCTAGCGTTTGCCTACGTAGTTGATTATCCACGTGGATGAATCGCCGGAGCTTTTATTTGAATTTATAAAAAAGCTCCGGCATATTTCAAGCTCGTGTGAAGATCGGATAATTTCGGATTATTAATGCATCGACCCTAGCCACGAGGACTAACGAGGTTTGTGAGCAAACCTGATTCTGGCCTTCACAGTTACTAAGTCAAACAAAAGCGTATCGCACCTTACCAGACAAGGATTCGAGGTCCTTCGACCGCTTCGAAGAGGGTCAGGGGTTCTCAGCGGGCGCGAATCTTGATTTTATCTTATCGAAAAGTGTGTGGAAACGAAGCTTTCTAATCAATCTTTGACCCTGCTTTCAGGAGACGCCGGGACATGATGCTTCGCGTTCTGGGTGTGCGGCTATTGTCGCGTCTGCTGGTACTCGTCTGTTCTTTGTCACTTTTATCGCTACTCTTCCTGAGCCGTTGTGGGTTCAACAATTTGGAGAGCGATCTGATCGACACAGCTGGTGAGTGGGATCGGAAAGATTTACCTCGTCACCTGAAATTACGTGCTCAAGTGTCGCAATAAGGAGCAATAAAGATATTTTTGAAGAATTAAGGTCTATTTCACTTGAGAATCATCAATTCCGGCGTGCAATTAGTAGGGGGCCATGAATATAACGATTCCGTGGCCACTTAACGTCACTGTTTACGTGGGCGTACCGGCGCCAGGAACGGGCGCCGCGATTTACGAGGTACGGCATGGATGTACCCAACCTCGTCAAGATCCTTAAACTATCTCTAAAATCGTGGAATACTATCACCTATTATTTATACCGCCCGCAATTTTCGAAAAAAGTGTATAGGGTGGTCCAAAAATGAATGAGACCATTTTTTGCGACTCGAATAAAATCTCCACTCGTTCACAAATCTTTGAGTTTTGGAAAATGGAAAAAGCGAGCCCAGCTTGAACCTAAATTTTGAATGCGTTTATTGATTTTTTCACAATTTCCAAGAGATGTGAATTCGCAAAAATCTAATTATTCGAACGAGTACTTGAAGCAAAGCTCTGAGAGATTCAATTTTTGTACGATGAAATGATAATTAAAATATGAAGTGAAATTTATATTGCATTGCATGAATAAATATATTAATTTTCATTCTCGCCAACTTTTTGAGAATCTGTTCTTCAACAGCCCAAAACTCTACAACGAATTGGGGTTCTTAGGATTGTCAAAAACGAAATCGAAGCTTAATTCTTGTACTTTGAAGCGATAAAAAGTTGCCGCAAATCGGTCAACACGTTCAGATTTTATCCACGTTTCAAGAAGATCAAATTTTTCGGGCTTTTCTGTAAATAAAACGCCTGAAGCAGAGCTTAGTGAAAATTTTATGAAGTAAAAGAAAAAAAAACGAGAACTAACGTGTGATAACGTGGAATAGTCCTACTGATAACCCAGAGAAGAAATTTTGGCATCGGTTGATGTGATCGTATCGCAGTATATTTCCCGTAAAATCGGAAATCTCATACGGCGAAAGATCCAACGATTCGCTGAATGGTTACGTTGACTTTTCGTGAGATCGTTTACCGATGGTACAAGGTTGTAGAGAATAATATCAAACGAAATACATGTTCACTTTCTGTATAACGGTAACAGTTTCCACGAGAGCTCTAGTTCTGGCGATAAAAGTATGGGTAGAGTAGAGTATACCTGTGCGAGGTAGGTATAAAAA
Source organism: Euura lappo (assembly GCA_018257835.1). NCBI lineage: Eukaryota > Metazoa > Arthropoda > Insecta > Hymenoptera > Tenthredinidae > Euura > Euura lappo. The sequence goes on from JAEUYN010001729.1 coordinate 212,355, forward strand.
GCTCGTATTTATCAAAGTTTTGTTGAACGAGAGATATCAACTTACTCGAGAGCTTGACTGTTGAGAAATAAAGAAGTCCAAAATACACACGTGAGAAACACGAGTAGCAGAAAAAAGAAGAATTCAGGTTTCATCATCCGCGTTGTACCCATATTTTCACATTAATCAACCGCGTTTATACCAATTAAAAGTTTTTCGACGAATTTTTCTAACAGGAATGTCGTACGAGCTTCTCTTCGTCAAATTAATCAGGACCGACCCGCAGGGTCAGGAAAATGAAGTATCTCTCATTAGCGACGATACCTATCATCTTGTCATTGCAGCTTTTCAAAATTCGCAGAGATGAAAATAAGTATCATCAATTTATCCGCTAGGAGCTTTTTTCGTTCTTCTGCAGGCTCCCTAAATGGACTGTGATTATCAACCGACAGAATCAAACAATCGATGCCCGAAGCGGACTCCGAAAGTTTTGTGCAATGTGACAGAATTAATTTTTCAGTTTAACCAAGCGTTAAAATATCTTCCCTAGCCAGAATTCAAAATTCTAGTCTCTAGACAATAGGCTTCATTGTCTCTATTGTTTCAAATGGAATAACCCGAGTAAGTGGTGCCTGGGCCTGGTGCGGGCGAGGAAGGGCAATAAGTTAACGCCACTGGGACAAAGAACTTTTTTCGCAAACAAAAACAATAGGAAGTGTAATCGTTCTTTGTATGTATGCTCACGTAGGTGTACAGAGAGAGAGAGAGAGAGAGAGGGAGCTAGAGGCGAAACTCTGTAACGAACAACCCCTACTTAAGAAGCATTAGTTTATAGTGGAAAAAGGGAATAAGTACTACGGCATAAGAAGAGAAGAGGATACTGGAAACATTCAAAGGGGTAAAGGGGATGAAATTACTGGGGCGAAATCGTTACTTGCAGACACTAATTGTCTCTCGAGTTACACAGAATAAAAATAACAATTAGTTTTTTGTCAGACTTGCTTTCAAAGTTAGATTATTAGAACAGTGAGACAAAACAAAAGTCCGCGCATGCGTAGATCGTAAATGAACCACTTTTAGCACTAGGACCTTTTTAACTTCTCGTTCGTTTGATTTCAGGAAAAAAAGGAAAGGGTATTGTAATCACTCTGAACAAGAAAGGGTCGAGTTTTCCTTAGATCTCCACGTTTTGAGGTCTGGAGAATCACTTACCTACTTACAAAATCGCTATAAAATAAAAATTCAAGAATAGGTATTTGGATTCTTCGGAAAATTGATACCCAAATGTTTCTCGGGTCGTTGATCACGAATTTGACCCAAAATTCAAATTCAATGATAATATTTCTCAGAGAACGTAAAATAAAAAATGTACAGTACGAAGTTTGGCACACAGTAATTGCAGCAAGGCTCGTGTTGCAAACTTCGCGTACTCTCCTATTTCATCATAATCACGTCGTGGAACTGAATTGTCTAAAAAAAAAAACTTGAGTCCCTTTACTCTCCAATCTCGGGAATATTAATTTTTCATCAATCGATTCACCGATTCGGATCACATAATAAATGATCTGTTCCTCAGAGAAAGAGTAACTTTCCGGAAGTGATACCTATAACCATAGTTGGAAGCGCTTGAATCGAGTATAAAAGAAGATCATTTACTCAAGCATGGAGATTAATGGATGACGAGTTAATAAGTTATGAGAGTTTGAAAAAAAGATCGTTATAATCATTCGTTTTGTGTGACACAAAGAACGGAACGGGAGAACAATGGGGGATGAGTAGAGTGAGTGGAGTGAGTTTATCTGTGCGACGGAGGTCGAGTTCATAAATAAAAATGTGATAATTAAATCAAACGCATTGCCAGCTTCGGGGCTGCACTTCGTAGTCATGGTGTCGGTTGAGGGCGTGGTCCGTGCGATACACGTATAACACGGACAGCAAAACGTGGAACATTAATTAAGCTGAGGTTAAATAATATTCTCTTAATCCCCGGCAATTCATCTTCCCTCGGGATTCGCGTTCGCGGTTCTGTGAACCACGTTGCAAATGCGGGCAATGAAACAATTTCAAAATTCAGTCACTGTATATTATATAGTGAAAATTTTCGTTCCTCTGGCTGCAGTTCGTCTATGCAGTATCAAATTTCACGCTGCAGTCCAATTTTCAGGCAATCAAAAACGCCTCCCCCCCCCCAATTTCTACCAAAATGAATGTAGATATTTTTGTGTATCGCAAAAGCGAATAAAACCTCTGCTATTCGGAGGAATCAATCTGGGGCGTGAAATCAATCAGATTGGTTGAGTCCTGCGCGGTGAAGACGAGCGGATTTCGTGTCCGGAATTATTATTTTCACGGTGGAACATGCAGCTGTGAGATTTTACCAGTTTTTTTGTTCATCATTATATTGCAGAATAACATTTGTATGATGATATTGAACCAGAATTCCAACCAATCTGCAGGAATATCCTTTACATACTCCCTCAGGAATCTCAGTGCAGCGTTGCAATATAAACGCCAATATTCAGTATACAATGACCTTACTTTATTTCTGTTTCTTGATTTTTTTTTTTTTTATTCAATAATGAAGCCAGACCATCGAGAAATATATTTTCTCATTTTTCGCTGATAAATCTTATCAATTCTAACCAATGTTGGGATGGTCAGAGCCTTTAGAATTAGGTCGAACATACGAATGGCAACATTCACCGCATATGTGGTGGTGAAACGGGTTGATTCCTAGTGACAAATTTATAGAAATGGTCATAGCATAAGCCCTGACCCTCTTCTCGCCTGATTCTCAGCCCCTACGCCAGCAAAGTGCTCCGCGTTAAAGTTAAATGCGAATAATTTACTTGAATATGCATACGTATGCGAATATGCCAGCCAGCAAACCGTACGTCAAGTCCCGGTGTTAGGTTCTTGTTTTATGAGTGTTCAGGAACCGTAATAAGTGCTTACATGATCCCAAGAAATCATCCATGTAACCATTTACAGGATTTGGTTCACTTTTGAACTACACACTGATTACGGTGATGAAAAACGAGCCGATAAATATTTTGTCATCTATACGAATTTGTGTGAATCCATCATGCGATGATCATGTTTCATAAGGGCTCTTAAATTGTTTGTTAATAACGATTGTTGACCAGACTCAGACTAAGAGAAGCCGCGGTGGACGTCGATTGTTATTTTGAATGAATCAATTTATTACACTGAAAACACAATTATATCGTTTAAGTAGCAGACCAGTCACAATATTATTCAATATTGAACCCAATCGTGCTCGTGCCGATTTCTGATGTTGGAATTTTTTAAGTAATGGAAAGAAGGTCGCCCAATTCTCCGTTTCTGGAATGACCTCCTTTTCGGAGAGTGAATAATTTAAGAGAGAACGTGGTGCACAATATTGTTGTAGATTTTTTATTCGGTTTTGACAATCGTTGAAAGTGCATGGTTTCTATTTTCTGTACAAGCAAAAGGGATATTGCAGCCTCCTTGGTGCTACACGCGAAGGTAGACTATTTGAGATTCATGAGGTGTACCCGCGCGATGATATACACAGAACTACGCACCCGCGAGCATTACATATACATGGGTTTACATATACATGTATTTTTATATATCTTGCAGAGAGAGCGCCGAAATATTACTGTAGCCCAGTTTCTTGCCGTGTAGAATACATCGACTTTTTGTTTCGTGAATTTAAAGTGCGGAAAAGTCTGCAGGAGCGGGGATCTTTCATTATAAAATCAAAGAGATGTTCTCCACATTGATAAACTTTCTCAACTTTTTCATTCTCGAGGAAAAATATTCATTGAAACGTGAAAAACAAACCATTTGGAAAATTCGGGATCCCTGAAACGGGAAATCGAACCGGAAAAGGGAAGAAAAACAGATATTCAAAATACTTCATTGATGCCCGGAAATTGTCACCACAAGTAGAAACAGGTTTGAGTCACCAATCATGTGTAACTTTTGTCTGAGAAGTTTTATCACCGTGTTCATACATCCTACGTATACATACATACATACGTGATTTCCTTTTTAATTCAAAAGAACCATGCCCTGGAGACTAGTCACTATACCTTGGATATAAAAGCTCCTCCTCTATACCCCCTGCAGCAAGAGTAGCTGCTGTAAAGCTACGAAATTTATGAAATTTCGAGGGACCGGTACAAGGAGTTTAAAAAAAACGAAACATGTCTTGATCAATAAAAATTCCAACTACAGCTTTTACTCGTAAAAAAGGTACTAGATATTTTTCAAAACGAGTGACACAAGGTTTCAGACTAGTCGGTAGTCCGATGTGACTTGGCTAGGGCTGATTTTATTCAGAAAACCACTCCTCGTCGTATGAATAAAGAAATTGTGACAAAGTTTAGTTTTGATCAAGTTATCAGCAAATAAGTGTAACAAGTTTATAGTATTATAGTTTTCTGAAGAAACTGACCTTTATTATAGCCGAGTAGAATCAGACCAACGGCGCGTTTGAAAGCTTGCACCAAGTGTTCCGAAAGATAGTGTCATTTTTTGGGTGTAAAAACTGTTGTTGAAGTTTTAAATTACTCTAAACACGTTGTAAAAAAAATCCTCATACATTCTCACGTTCGGTATAAGCGCCAATAGTCCACGTCCGAGCTAGTCTCTTGATAAAATTCAGTCCATTTTTTTCCGGGCAGGCGTTCCGCAGGCTTTGAACAGTCTAAAGTCGACTTTGCTAAAAACGTGACGAGACTGCGAGAAGGTGTACGTCGTTACAGCAAGTGTCAGGGCGCTTCGAGCTCGACGTATATGTACCTAAGAAGGAGGGAACTTGAGCTACGAGTTTTGAAAGTAGTAAGTTAAAAACAAATCCACCTCGACCAACCCCGCAGGAAGCCTTTGCTGTATAGTATTACTTCATTTTTTTTTCAACGTGGATTATTTATTTCTCATTTTACCTCCTGCAGAGAGCTTTAAGCGCTATACGCACGGTATAAAAAAGCTGCTTTGATCTATGATCATGTTTTTATTTCTATCCAAACGCTGTTCGCCGGTTCGGAAGAGGATTACACATAAGTTAAAGGTGGAATTACACTAATTAAACGGCATACACGTGTACCGTGTGGTACACACTTTCAATCGGCTTGCGTCTCTTTCGATGCTCTTTCAAATACACGGGCTAATGGTGGCGCCTTCTGTGTCAAAAGGAGAGGAAAAGCTACCAAACAAAATCGAAAAATCGTGCTATCGAGCTTTGAGTATGTACAACGAATGCGATTTGCGGAATAAGAAATCCTAGAAACCATGCGAAACTAATTTTGACACGAATCGTATGATTTTCTGAATGATTACATTTTTTTTTACGCCGATTTAACTATAGAGGCAGAAAAAAGTAAGATTACAAGTTTCGGCCTCTATTAGCATTAGCTACAAACCTGGTTAGCCAAATCATGAGATTGCGCGTGTTGAGGGTTGGATCTGGTGCCGGCTTCACTAAGTAATTAGCAAGGTACAATCAATCAATCAATTTACCCCTACCAAGGAGTGATTAATTAATCAAAGTAAAGGCGGACGGTGCAGGAGTGTCGTGCAGAGTACAGATAGTAGCCTGGGTAAGTACAAAGCTGTTTGCTTATTTCAAATCTGATGAAACAGAGACCATGACATGTAGCGAATTTACCCTCGTATATCGTGAATGGGATTAATTGAATTTTATCGACAAGCTCATTGAGGATGAGTATAGCATTTGAAAAGCCCTGATCGAATCGGGAAAAGGATCAACTTGGTACCGATTTTAACCGTTGGTTTTTTAACCAAACAACCGGAAATCCTGATGTAATAGAAATTTTCCCGATGAAAAACAAAAGACTGAACCTAATTCAGACTTCGATTTTATTGAAGGGTATGTGCAATTTCCGACTCTGTAAATAAAGGAAAAATTGATAAAGCTTATTTATTTGTGAAAGAAATCCTTTCCGAGGGTTAAAAAAGCGAGCTTCCGGAATCCCTTGGGACTCGGAGCCGCGGTGGACATTGATCGTGGTACTTTCGAAACAAACCGGAAATTAATCCGTTCGACAAGCGGCTGATGGATGGATGCGTCGGTTAATCGGATAACAAAAGATTGAGCTCGCTTCACCTCTACACTGAAGATGTCCGTTCCATGTCTCACCGCCGCTCACTATTCCTGTTCCAACGTTCCCGAGGGCGAAACGAAATCCTGACATCTCATGCCGTAGCGAAACCGCAAGCCGTAGTGTGTGGTAAATTTTGCGCTCTATGCTCCAGTAATTATGCCGGACATGACGTCATGCCCAGATAACTTCACGCGGTGCTAAGTTCTAGTTGATAAAGTGGGTACGACGTGGCAGCGAAGGCCGTTGGGTAAGGATCTCAAGGACTTTGAAACCACCTTCGCCACCGTATTTCGCTATCGAGTCACAAAGAAAGATCGAAGTCGATATTAAGGGGATGATGAAACTCTTAATCATCTTATTACGTTTGACAATATTAATGCATGAGAATCTGTGTCTTTGTTTTAACGTTTATCTGATGAAATGTCAACACTCGAGTCATGGGAGTTTCTCTCACTGTTTGTTGAACCAACGTTCGGTCAGCGCTCCGGTAATCGATCCGAACGCGCTCGAGGAGCGCCGGAGGACTCCGAACGTCGCGATTTTCCGGACGCCAGCGACTCGATGAGAGAAAAAAAATTGAAGTTAGTCATGCGATTCGAAATTAGTGCCGAGTGTGAGAGAAAGTCTCTCAGAGAGAGTTGAAAAAATAAAATTAGGTAGTATTCTGTACGATCAGATGATTCTAGGGTCGATGAATAGTTGAGGCTGATTAGTTTACCTAAGTAGTGAAGGTGGGCTTATAATCTCGTAAGAGAGATGACTCTCAATTCTGGAATAAGATATTATCATAATTATGATCGCCGGCAGGAATACCTCTCCCTGTTAATTAAATTTCCATTGTTTTGTGGCATGAATGGGAAGCAACCAGCCATGGTGAGGTTAGTTTGAGGAAGCGAGCTGGTAAATGTACGTACCTACTTCTGTCGAAATCAGAATGCCGCTGTTTTAGTAAACCTTCGGTATAATAATATTTCGCATTGAACCAACCGGTACAAGACTCGTGGGGAATAATCACTCCGCATTAAAAAGCTCCCGTTCTCTCTTCTATTCAACTCAAAAATTGAACAAAAATTTCAACATCATCGAATATTTACGAATAAACACAGCGAACTTGATCGAAGAGAACCACTCAAATTTCTGTATTGATTTTTGATTTAATTTACACTTTTTTTTTTTTCTACCAGAGTGCAAAACTTCTAGGATTGTTTGAAACGCAAGTCCAGTCGTCGAGCGGATTAGCAGGGTGAAATTCCTCAACGAAAAGAATGGGAAAACAGCCGAAAAATTTTCAAACGGATTACGCAAAACTTTTTATGAGGAATTTGCGAATTCATTCCATGGATATTAAAAGTGACTAAGGTGAATGGCCCAATTAATTACCATTTGAGGGATGTTTTTTTTTTTTACTGTCTTCGCCCATATTTGAAGATACTACAATAGAACATTTTGTCAGGTCCGTTTTTCTTGAAAAAAGGTTGCCGAATTTTAGTCTCAATAATCATTTCCAAAATTTTTCTGGGTGGAAAATTGAAAACTGAAATTTCAGTTGTACGTATTAGATCAGCGATGTAAAAAACTATCAATTAAATCGACGATCCTAAAAAATTGAAGTAATATGTCTTCAAATATGTACCAGCTAGTCATTATCTGGGACATAGGCACTATAACTGGGTCGTTCACATTAAACTAAAAGAAAATATAAAAACTCTGTTCCCAAGTTATATATTTTATAGATAAATTTTAACCCAATAGGGGTTTTATCTATGATTTAATGATACACTGAGAGAAAAGATGTATCATATTTTATCACATATCGCCGACAAATTACTATTTTTCGGTAGTAAAGGGACGTGTGGTCACACAATACAAAGAATTACAAATCCACCTTGTAAATTTCACTAATCGTGAATATTACTCTTCAAGAAGGGTATGGTTTACAACTTGAAGGCTAAAATTTACTATTTCCGATCGTATTAAGAAGCATAACACGATCGTATAATGTACAACTGTGGGGTCCGAATTCTTACCATCTCAGATAGTAAAATGAAGTTAGTTCGCAGCGGCCGTGCATCCATTTGCAGGTGGCGCTGTTAGCGGTCCTATTTGCTGCTAATTTTTTATTTAGGTTCTGCTACACAGTTGGAAGATATCTGTAATCCCACTGGTCCATATATGAAGTTTCATTCCGACAATTTAATAGGAACTATTTAACTATCATAAATAGTAACAATATTATTTATTTTATTTTCTGTCAGACCACACAGGCACACAGGTATAAATAGTGTGACTTATGTCCCAAATAATATCAATTATCAATTTGCATGTTTTGGGCTTTTGTATCCATCATAACACTCAAAGAACGTCGGAGTCGTCAGAGTGTTATAACGAAACAACATCTGCTTCCGTAGACCTGAGTCCGCCGTACGACGTTGAAGTCGAGATTGTCGAGAATGATTCTGGTTGTGTGGTGACACGTAAGTGTAGCCGACACGGTGCAAATTTCTTCGCGAGATCCAAAAACCACTGCCAACCATCTATCGGCGCGCTACGGTACCACGCAGCGGGTGACCGACCGCTAGGCCGCTAGTGTGTCCGCCATATTCGTATACCCGAT
>JAEUYN010001730.1:0-34383 GCA_018257835.1 Euura lappo
TTTGGTTCCTTTTGGTCAAAAATGATGCCTCTAATTTTTCAAAAATTTTCCGACATTTTTGAAGGTCGTATGGTGACCTCAAATATCATCATCAAGATGGACATTTTTAAAATCGCTGATTTTTTTTGTAGAATCAGGGACTCTCGAAAACACATCGTTTGGTCATAGACCGATCATGGGATGAAAATGCTAACATTTTTTTTTTTGCAATTTTTGATTTTTCACAAAAATATCAAAGAAATTCTAATCATGGTTTTTTGAAGTAAAAAATAAAACAAAAAGAAACTTTGTCTTGGTGAAATTTGATTTTCTTGTTGGTTCAAGAGTAAAACGCCAAAAACGATGCTTGATTCGAAAAAAAACCGCAATCAACGATCGTTTTTGGCGTTTTACTCTTCAACCAACAAGAAAATCAAATTTCACCAAGATGAAGTTTCTTTTCGTTTTATTTTTTACTACAAAAAACCATGATTAGAATTTTTTTGATATTTTAGTGCAAAATCAAAAATTGAAAAAAAAAATGTTAGCATTTTCATCCCATGATCAATCTATGACCAAACGATGTGTTTTCGAGTCCCTGATTCTACAAAAAAAAATCAGCGATTTTAAAAATGTCCATCTTGATGATGATATTTGAGGTCACTATACGACCTTCAAAAAAGTCGGAAAATTTTTCAAAAATTAGAGGCATCATTTTTGACCAAAACGAACCAAAAAATCCATTGGGCATCGAAATCCCAGGGGGTCACGCCCATGAGGGGTCGGTTTGACGTGGAATGCCCCATATATAGAATTCCTGATGACAATACAGGCTGAAGTTGGCTAGAATCGAATAATGAGCTTTCAGTTGGATTGGTTCCAAAATGTCTGAAAGTTAGTTTTCCGAGTCCAGCCAACTTCAGACTGTATCATCGTTGGGTTCAGAGACATCGAGATCCCTGAATGGTTGCACTGGATTTGTGGCCACTTAATCACAGTGTTTGCACTCTAGGAATTGGCTCATATATTCTGGCACATAATTTACTCTCGAAATCACCTAATCGCCCGTGTTGTGCACATGGGTCAGTGTGATGGTCAGCTTCCGAGAAGAAATATAATGTAAGATTCGCGACCCTTGCTATGAAAAAATTGATCAGCTATGACTGGGAGCACGACACGCCGATATGACGAATGCCACAATGACAATTATATAGGGCAATGTCGATACATACCGAGGTTTCGCGCCGCTCAGTTTGAGCACGCTGTCAATAACCAGAGCTGGCAGTACGTGAAACATCAAGAATGTCAGGTAGTAAAAAAATCTGCTCGAATGTATCGTGGCTCCAGGAGTCCAAAGGATTCCTTCCAAGGGGATATCCGCAATAATCTGGAATCCCATCGTTACCACGTTTTGGGTCGTAAGCGATTTCAAACCACCTGACGCACAGTTGATCACTGCCACACTGGGGTCCTTCGTTATCCTGGATTACAAAAAATCAAAAATTATGCGAAGCCGCGATAATCGACGATGAGATTTTTCAATTGAGATTGACCTACGTTGTGATGCCCCTCGTCCAGGCGCTGATAATCATGGCTTTTATAGCAATGTCTACGGGTATGAAGTCTACCTTTCCGTCACGCTTTCCATAGACCGATCTCAACACTCCTTTGCCACCGCCAACCAACATCCCCACAGGACCGTTAAAATTATCCAGCCATCCTGGCATCGGCTCCTTCAGCGTCGATATGACTGCAATAATTCAATTGTGACATGTTGACATGAATGTGGACGTATCTTGATCGGAGCTAAAATTTCTTCACTCTTCCAAATCGAGATATTTTGTCACATCGGGGTCGGGTAGTGCGCGATGAGCGACTATTACATCCAAATACTCACCAACCGATGGTCTGAATATCACGCTGGGGATAATTCCGGCGTAATCGTTTACAACGTGTTCTGCCAACTGCTTTGTGAAGGTGTACGTGTTTGGGAGACTCCCCAAGTACCTGTGCGTTCAAATTGTGCCAGATTAGCGGAAATTCGTAGAAGGGACGATGACTAAAAACTGGTAAAATGATTTTTACTTCGCAGTCATGGTGTTTATGATGTGGTCATCCACGTTTTCGGCCACCTTTATCGTATCTTTCCAATTGGCATGCGGTGGATAGAGAATTTCATCGATCACAGGTCTATTGGTGTTCGAATAGGTGGTACTCACGTGTAGAAGAACCTGAGGTGCCGCAAATCAATCAGTTAAAATCTTTGCCATGTCTTTATTTCTTATCATTCTTACTCATATAGCTTTTCTGGAAAAGGGGAAATTAATAAAATGTGATCGTCGTCTTTGACCAGAAATCGGCCTTGGGAAGTTACTCTGGATTGATTGTGACGCAAGGGTCAGTCACGTGTGTCATAAGACTGCTGAACCTATTGAATATCGATTTCCATGTACTTGCCACTAGCTTCTTCATGGCGGCTGCCAAAATGCAGACCTCCCTCGTACCTCTGGTGTTCAAAAGGATGGCTTCTTTGAGAGGATCGTCAAACCTAACGCTGGCAGCGGCGTGGAATACGACGGAAACTTTCTCGATGAGAACCCTCCGTTCTATCGTCGGTAACCCTAAACCTTCTTCGGTAATATCTCCCGTGACAGGGATGAGTTTCTTGAAGACAGATGGATTCTCTTCCCTCAGCTTGTCGAACAGCTTTTCAAAAAATGAGATTCAAAATCGATTAAAGTAACGCGGAGCGCCTACAGAGAAATTATTTCATAAAAATCTCCGGGTCTGCTCAGCTAGCTAGCGAGCTAAATTTTATCTAGTTTGTATCGGAAACGAAAGCCACAAATCCTTATCGACTTGAGGTTTAATCTTGGATGGTGGCCAGATTATAGTTCGACACGTATCACAATTATTACAGATTGAATTCATTTTCGACTCGAGCATTGAAATATTTCAATTTCGGTGAATAAAATTGCCAAATTCTCAACGACGCGTCTCTGGATTGATAGGTCATTGAAATAATCCGTGAATATGTTCGCGTTTTGGTCAAATCTTGCTTCTGCTGGACAAAGATTGAAACCTGAAATTTGAAAGTCCTTCCCAACGTTTCCATGTGGAATCAATTTATTTGAGTGACTGGTCTTCACCGCAGAAAATCTTTGAGACATCATAATTCGGGATGGGTGATTCATACAGCATACTTGAAAGTTACCGATGAAATTGATGGCAGTTTCCCTGGATGCAAGTGGACGCTGAATATATTCTTTATAACGTCGCGTGTCTTGGTCTTCAAAGGTGCCGAAGATTAACTTTAATCGAATATGCAAACTTCATCACATATCGAAAAATTGACTTTTTCAAAAATCACTTGTCGTCAGGTTTCACGCACAGGGTCGATCCGATTATGTCTCTCGATGTTTCATTTCCTTCGGAGAGCAATCTTTTATCGTGTGAATGAGGAAAATTGAGAAGAAACAAAATTTGGACCAAGTTACTAGAAAAGAGTGACTAAGTTGTCGCTAAATTCCGATAACTGACCATAACTTATCACAGGATTATGTTTTCTCAGTTTCCCTCATTCGCACGATAACGAATTGCTCGCCGAAGAGAATGAGACGTCGAGAGACATAATCGAACCAACCGTGTGTCTGCAGAAACCTTACGACCAGTGAAATAAAGAGCGTGGCAGGAAGGTTAATTATCTCCAGATTTCATAAACTGTCGCTATCACTCGAGTACTAATCATGACACAGGTATGGTCTCTGCAAGTGTCTCTGATAGTCGGTAAAAATATTTCGACTTACCGGTAGAAGGAGTATTCGTCTCAATCTGTCGTCAATTGACAATCCTCTCTTAGGCCGCATTAGTAAAAATATTTCTCCAATATCTGGGCATGATCTCAATAATTTTTCAACCAGTACTTTTCCCATGAATCCCGTACTGCCCGTGATGAAGATACTTCGACCTGCGTAGAACGCAGGTATGTTCGTTGTCGGGTCCAGCTTCATTTCGACAAACTAACTAAAAAAAATTCAATATTCGGTGAATTCGCATAATACTTATAGTCTCGGACGTCATTTCATGACAAACAAAAATGTTTGGCATCTAAAGTGAAACGAGTTCCAGCATTTAAAAGTATGTTATAATTATTGGGAACCGAGCTGAAACTTTTCGATTCCGGTTTCTCAGTAAACCGCAGCGGAAGTAGATTGACCTTGAGGTGTACCTTATGGTGTAAAATCAACTAACTTGAAGCGAGAAGGTGGATATAAAGATAACATCGTGGCGTGGATCAGAGAGAAAACAAAACGTATAGGTGAGAAATTGATGAACCGCGTAGAGATATCAATTTCGATGAATTTATAACGTTTCCAAAATTTGATTATTTTGCCTCACGCATGGTAATTATTGATAGTCATTGTTATAATAATCCATTCGGGTAATACTACCTATTTTTTCGGCAGAGAATTGTGAAATTGTTGATTACACTTGAACCGGTAACTTCCAACTGTAGCCCGGTCGGAATACTTGCGCATACTGTTTCTCTAATGAATGAAAGTTGAGCTCAGAGGTGTACACAGAAGCTGAAAGCCCAATGGCTGCTGAATTGAATTCAGTGGGAAATGACGCGACGACTTTTGATTTTAATTTCATGCTCGGGTCGCAGGGTGATCTCATAAATATGCGTTTAATTTATCAATCAGGTTAGCGATGACCTATTTGCCGCCGCGGCACGACGGTATAACTAAAATTTGTTGATGTCCTGCAGTATGATTGGGATCAGTATATCGCGAAAATTTTCCGTATAGGGAAATACAGAGATCAATTTTCTTCTCAAACACCATGAATCCCAAAAATTTGAAAAAATTCTGTTATCCTTTATTGTTTGAACATACAAAGAAAAAACATATTTTACATAGTATATTCATGTACAGGTTAAAGAAGTACATAGGCCAGCACATAGGTAAATTCCTCGGCAAAACCCAGTCGGTTGTCGTAAGGTTCATGATATCATCAGAAAACTGGCAATTCGGGTTTCCTCGGTATTTATCGCAGCTTCTTTCAGTGATTCGTCAATACGACGTTCGTTTAAAACCCTTCATGATATTATTCGATCTGGAAATGGAGAAAAAAATCATACAATTATCGCCAATTATTTTGTGTGTATTCTTGCTTTCAAGTTATGTAGGTATACTCCAAACAAGTTGTCTAACTTTATACTCGATACTCCAAGAAGGTTTATAGAATCGCGAAAGATTGGGTGATATGAGTACTGAATATTTATCACTGATCTATATACTAACTGGATAGCTGTTTGCCATACAAATGCATAGGGTCCTAGCGGGCCGATTAGAAGCCTCGCCAGCGCCGCCGAATATCGTGGGAAGAACTAAATGAGTGCTATCTGAGCATGCGCCGTAGCAGACATGCGCTGCCATGCGTGGCTGATAGCGTCAATTTCAAAACGAATTGTAAGTCACGTATAAGGTATGATCGATATACACAGTAAATATGGGCCGTTGTGTTTATTAAGAAAAATGAGCAATCAATATTTCATGTACGGAAAGATCTGAAAACAATTCTGATTCTTCCTCTCTAACTAACTTGAAAAAAAATATGGAAGTATAGTATGGTATATCATAATAACGTCAGTTCACGTTCGTATTATACACCCCGAATGGTGAAATGTCCGCCTACAGCAACACTCTGTTCTCTATATTTGACGGTTGCATGAATTGCCACCGTAAAATAGGATTCATTATCGAATCACTCATCTCTACGTGGTTATGTTTGAATGAAGCGCGTCGACGCATGCGCAGATTATGGAAATTTAGTTCTCCCCCCGATATTCGGCGGCGCTGGCGAGCCTTCTAACCGGCCCGCTGCTCGCGTGGGTATCAGCTATCCAGTTAGTATATAGATCAGTGATATTTATCGACCTCAGTCGTGAGGTAAATTAACCAGTGTCGCTTGTGGCGAATTTTTTACCCTAGAAAATATACAAACGAGCTATTAGCGCTTTTTGCGGCGCGTTTCGGAACCCACCGCTTCACAAATTTGCCGCCAACTTTGAATCGGTGTTGATATCTTGATGCTGACTTTTTTACGTAGGAAATAAAATGGATTCAAATAAATATCGATTTCGCTTTGTTGCAGTGCCACGATCACCTAACATCAGAAGAAATCGGCTGCAGCTTTCTGCGGACCCCTCGAGAATCCGGGCATAAATATGGTACTTATATACGTATTAAACATATAAAATGAATCTCGTTTATGTTTGTGTTTTAACGATTGATTTTTCATTGCGATCATGTACACTCATCTAGGTTTTGTGATACTTATTGTTCTTTGTTCTTGTTTTTTTTTTGTACTCGTTATAATGACCTGGAGGAATGTCGCTTATTCATAATCAGAATGGTGGACATATATGCGTGGTATTGTCCAAATCGTGAATTGCAAATTTATAACCACGTATGACCGTATGTCATCGGTACATAATATTACAAGAATCATAATTAGGTCCAGCAATGTATAATCTGTGACCATTTCTTCAAATTTCTTACAAGAATATTCCCAGTCCGGAAAATAGAATTTTATATACTTGCACATTAGTTCCTATTATAGTCTGATGAATTTATCGTCCATATTTACTAGTCAGTTGCATGCCAATGATTTATTATCGATATATACTCAATGAATAAAATTGACCAAAATAAAGATGATCATAGTTTTGTATATTGTTATCAAGTGTAGTATTCCTTTCGATCTCGCGAATATGTATTCCATTTTTCCCGCGAACGGAGACTAGATTTTTTTTATCAAACGTTTCGGTCGCTCGCTACTGAAAAATAACATATAATTGACCACAAAAAGAATCAGCTAGTAATTTGCATAATTGAACTTATCTTAATTAATTGATTATATAATACAAATTTTGAGATAAGAGTTAGTATCTAACTTTCTCGTTAGTGGTCCAAAATTCCCGAACGATTATGAAGATCAAACTCAATCCTTCGAAAAATTGATCAATATCATCGTCAGACAGTCTGGTATGTACAGACAAGCAAGGTGCGGCATAGTGCGGATCGGTATGGGAAACTAATCGATACATTGTAATCTGCAATCGTATTCAATGATTCACCATATGAGTATTTATGCAAATTACTAGGTTATTTTTTATGATTGATTATATGATCTTCTTGGTAAGACTACTGAGGTTTCTTCAGATAACATTTTAATGGACTTTATGTTATCTTGAACTTCGGAGTGAGGACATTTGAAGTGTATTTCGATCTATTTGCTAAGTTTATCTACTTGTTTTAATTATGTGTCGACTTCGCTGGCTGGCGTGATAGGATGGGAGTATGATAATATTTTTTAAAAAGCCATTCATTTCGGCAATAGATTGAATGCGCAGAAATATTCTTTTAGCCACGAGTCTCGAGGCAGGTTCGATACTTACACGTACACGATATCGGTGACATACCTTGGATTAATTTTGTACATTATTTACGCACCAAATATATACAAACGGTTATTTGTAATTCTGTATCATTCAATTATCCGTCGATATGTTCACTCCTAATTTCGTCCCTGCGGATAATTTTACCACGAGCTGTTCAATTAAACTTTTCGAAAGTCGACTCCTTATATTAACTCGTGCAAACCTTTTGTGAAAGTTTTAATCACACGATACGACTGATCAATTTACAAGCAGGACTGACCAACAGGCAGAAGAATATGACCGTCGAGAACCATCAAAGAAACCGACGACGACGCCGGCTAATTATGCCCAAGGAAACGAGGCTCCGGACGATAACAATAGGTTGAATTCAGCTGGGGCCAGTTACACACCGTTAGTACATAAATTCGAACCGCAACCCAATAAAATGACAGCTTGGATCAAATAAGGCAGAGGCTCGAGTTGTCGCTTACTGCTCCATAATAATTCCTCTACCAGCTTCTATGTGTTTGATACCCGGCAGAGTAGGAACGGAAGGAAGGAGTAGAAGGGGGAAGAAGAAGCCCATGAAGCACGCAGTGCTAGGAGAAGAAAAGACCCATCCTTCCGATGACCTCGAAGACGCGTCGTCGTACGTTGAATACGAAGAAGATACTTCGGACTTTGTTTATACCCCTCAAATCATGAAAGCTGCACCCAAAATTCCCCGTCCGGTATATTCGCCCCTTTAAAATCTGTTCTTTTCCTTCGTTCGTTTTCTTTTCGTAGAGGTCGATTCGAAGTAAAATTACACTCCCATCACGATCAATCGTGGACAGTGGACTGCCTTCAAAGTTCACACATCGTCGAAATCCGACTTTGTTCTCTGTCTATAATTTAGATTGACTCCCATGACCCGAAAAGGGAACGAAAGAAAAACATCGAATCATGTATGAGTGCATGTTCTGTATTGTAAAATATTTGTCAGACAATGACTTCCTCCGTCTCTGAACGACGACTCGCAGTAAACAACACTCGCTCTCTCATTTTATTTTCCAAACTTTCTGTTTAAAGTGCGAATGGATTCTTTTGGCGAGTAGGTCCTATGGTAAAAAAAAATATATAGGTATATCTCAAGTTGAACCCAACGTTTCGACCCTTGTTTGGGGTCCTCTTCAGGGTTTTATTCAAAACTAAGTGAAAATAATGCATAAATTACATTCGTCTTTCATTCATACATTCGTCTTACATTGAAAACTTAAATAATTAAGTTACCTAATTAAAACACATAGCCATCATACGTAAAGTTTGTAGTTTAGTAAAGCTATTCGTTCTAATGGATTCATTCGCCAGGTGTAATTCCTTGGTGAATAGATTCCATCAATCCACGTACTGGATTACAAATTGTTCTCTGAAATGTGTGAAGTTCACGCGATCCGAGCCAATCTAGAGTATAAAAACTTTCATGGTTTCATTGGCACATCTCAAGATAATTTTGACACCGGAACAACGAGTTGCCTTGTTAATCGATTCGTTGAAACCTCGCAGTGGCGTGCGCGTCATTTCAAGGTATTCCGGTAGCACATACCTGGCCTATTAAATGATCCTAGAATCTATCAGCACCAAAAAAAAAGTCTTACCACGACCTTGGTTCCGATAATAATGATTACGGAATTTCTTCGAATGAAGTATATTCTTTCATTCTTACCGATTCACGGCTATTCAACGATCATCAATTATTTTCGCGTTTTATCTTTTCCTGGATCTCTCCAAGTGAACTTAGGGTCATCGAACGTCTTCTACAGACTATCTATTCTACTTTTTCTGAATTATAACGAGGGACCATTTATTTCCCGTATTCCGCGATGCACTGTATTTTTCAATGAGGGTAAAGCGACGCGGTTTTATCGCAGAGTCTGACTCCGTCCCTCGAAACTCATGGATATATTGTTGAATATTATCTCGATCTAGTCGGTTCGTAATTAGATTACTTACCAAGATTGTTTTTTTTCGACTTCCATAGACTATACTTGAGAAATCGGGTACCCGTAAGAAGAAAAGTGACAAAAAGATGACTAAAAAACGAATGAAGGAATCGGAAAAGGCGAGGCTGGTCGCTGCCGCCGATGAAGCTGCTGCAGTTGGGTAAATCTGACGATTAGTGAAACCAAAGTAGAATTTCCCGTTAATTTTCTGACCACTCAAATTCCTTTTCGTCCAGAAAAAACAAATACGTTGGAATTATTCCAATTCTTCACTCACGATTGGTACAAACGTTAAGTAGTATTTTCACACAAAAAAAAATGCGGTTCGAGCCAGTCGCACTCTGCCGCATGCACCATTCATCACTTGAGGTGTGCTCATTTCGACTGAGTCTGAATTCATTGTCCCAACCATTTATCATTCGTGGGCCAAACGTATCTTGCTTGCTTTATCATTTTAATCTCAACACAAACAAGTACACATAACCGGGCCATTGGAGATAAGTAATTTCCTGGAGGGAATGAATCTCGGTTCCGTGCCTCAGGTACTAACACTCGCGTGCTCTCTCGGCCGCCGACCCTACCGCATGCACTATTCACCACCTGAGGTGCTAATTTCCGAACAGTCTGTTGGAGCTCACGCCATCGCAAGGATCTACCTTGGCGGTGTTTTGCTTGCTTCTCGTTGAGTCAATAGTTATTGGTACATTGCGCGGAAACACACTTAGAGCAGTCGAAATGGAAAACGATTTTCTGAGCTCAATCACCTTCATCACAAACTACATAGATACTGACAGGGAAAAGGCGAAACGAGATGAAGAACGGTATAATTTGGAAAATTTCTTTCGATATTTGGTCATGACTCAAAGTGTTCCTTCTCCATCTCCTCGGACAGAGATAAGTTGGTGAAAGAAATGTACGAAGAGATTCGATTGGAAAAAATCAACTCTGTGAAGCAGGTTAAAGAGGAAGCGGAAGCTATGATATTGAGGAAAGAACAGCTTCAGGTGACGTGGTACGTTCTCTACGATAACAACAGGGCATTCATGGATTACCAGCTGAGTAATAAGGAGATGGATGCTGTGAGTAAATTCAACCTGCAGCGATATTGAGTGACGAATGAAGCTAACTATGATCACTGTCTTGGGGTTCCAGTGGGATCAGTACATGCGATGCGACGGGCTGCCAGATCCTGGAATTGTTTCGGACCTGAATACGTATTTATTTCTTTGGACTCTAGATGATTATATAGCCAACATAGAAACAGTGGCGAAAAAATCTGAAGAAATCATCTACGTAATATCTACTATCACCAGTTGCACTTGTCTGCTCACACTTGTAATTGTATCGGTGTACCAATTTCTATTCCAGTTGCTGAACAAACTTGAGAATATAATCTACTATTCGATAATGAATCCTCGGAGCTTTATCGAAGAATGCATTCAGGTAGACGAAAGTAAAGATCATATTTTGTCAGTCTCTAAGGACAAAGAAAAGAGTCCCTTTTTTTTACTTGATAGTTTGGATCAATGGTCCAAGTATCTCCTCGAAATCAGTCATTTACGCTTGCTAGATCCGACAGCAGTTTAGAGATAAACTCCAGATGTGGCTGGATCTGGCAACTTATCGACTACTACGTCAGATTGAACAGGGAATGATCAGAGAAGACTTGCGGAACGCAAGATTCATTAAAAAGTCTAAGCAGTTGACCTGCTGCTTATGGGCTCTCATCAAACTTCCGATCAGTATCAAGCAAGTGACGGAAAGAGAGAGGTAAACTTGTTATCATCCAATCCAATCCAATAAGGAATTTTGGAATCGAAGACTCTCGGAAAATGTACTATTCTCTCGCAGGAAAGCAGTAGAAGTAGTTTTTGATGATATCAATCTGACGATAAAAATGCCCATGGACGTTGACTGTTACTGCATGGCTATTCGGGGCATGTGGGTCAACTACGATCATTACTCTGACCAAACAGCGTCGTTCAATGCTCCTGAATTACCAGAAAAGTATCAACGAACATCGGGTTTGTAGCTCTTTGTGTTAAAGTTCTAGCAGGGCATATTTTTTAATGTCATCAAACTGATACTCGGAATGAGACAAGGTCCTAATTTTTTAACGGTGAATTTAGATCTTTTAAATTATTGCCAAACCGAGCACGAGAATAAAACAAAGATCAGAGAAGAGCAAGCCGAGGGTCGTCGATTACGTTTGGAAGAGAAGCGGTTGATGGCTGAAAAACTGGCGAATCCACCACCATCTACGTCACAGGCGGATCAAAAAAAGGCCAAAGGACAGTCGGGGCAATACGGCCGCAGTAAAAAAAGCGAACCAGAACCGGAAGCAGAGTCAGAACCATTGCCTTATTTACCTACACCTGATGAGATCATTCTGATGAACGAAGGTGATTACTTGAATTCCACTCTCGTATATTAATTTCAATTCGAGAAACCTGTAACCTGATCCGGCGGATTTTCCTTCGTCGAAACGCTCAGAGAGACTCTTGCGTCATCGTTTGGTAACGCGTGGTTCCACGAAGGATACGAACGCGTCGTATTTCATCGAAGAATTCGCGGTATTCTGGAAAGACAGACCATATAATTTCGTACTTAAAAATAAGAATATGTGTATTAATAATTATCTAATATACTCTTCTGCATTTTGTGAATGGTTTCTGAGAGTACTAGACCCGATAATTTGTATTTGATTCAATGTTTCATAGGGGAGTTGCGGAAGGAAATAAGGAAACTGCTCTTTACAAGGTGTGAAAAGACGGAATTAAATTTGCGTAAATACGCGATTTTGGGCGGGGCGATTCACATCGATCTAGTCTACCAGCCGGCACAACCCAAAGATATGAGAAGAGAAATTCTGATCACTGCCCGTAAGTAACACCTTGATCACTTGAGTATATTGATTTATTGAACGACGATCAATTTGTGTAAGCAATACGAGTAAACGTTCACACGCTGGTTGCGATGCCACAAAAAAATGCCACACATGTCTTATATCTCGTAAATCATGTAAAAATAATCATTTTTCGACTCGCTATAATACATAATCCTTCATAACAAAAATTCATCCATTCTGACTAGTTGTAAAATCACAATTCACTGTCGCAATGAAATAGTAAATAGCGAAATAGACCCCTGTAGGGAAATCCGGTTAATATCCATATCAGGCAGTTGTTCACATCCTGTAAATAGACGATCGCTACGCGGCAGAGGAGCATTTAGATTTATTGGCAGTAATGGCCCTTCTCAAACGCTTCCAAAACAGCTTCTTCGCGCTGTTATCCTCGCTATTTTTCGGCCAAACGATGTACGTTTTGACCATCATCAAGTAGTGCAGAGTCTTTGGTCGCTTTCTTCGAGGGATTTCTTCTAGTAGTACCAAAACTAGCTCCTCTCGACAAGTCTCGAGAAGCCGATGCTGCGCCAAATGCATCTCGAACTGACACCACTGTGACTTTATGAAGAACCCACTGATTATCAGTAGAATTGTTCTACTCTGATCCATTGCCGATATTATATTTTCCAAAATGCTGACGCCCACCTGTGAACCAGTTTGAAGAAGGTGTTACAATAGCGTAGGGTTTCAATGTCGATACAACCGGTATTGATATCACCTGGAAGTCTCTTTCGTGCAAGCAAATGTTGAATCTCGCATCTGGGCCTTCGATGTTTGGAAGCAATTCCTCTATCACCCAGTTCCTGTTCTCGTCGGAGTAACTGACGAATACATCGTAGGCGTAGACTCTGTCCTCGCAGTTCTCGACATTTATCATACCCATGACCGTTGCGTTCTTGAAAATTACCGCAACGTATCTGATGTACCACCTGTCTTGCGGAAAGTTGACATTATGAAACCGAAAGTATTCGCAGAGAGAGTCTCACTAAATTAGCGAACCAATAAATTTTACCATTTCCAATAGATCAATCCTCCAGCACTCAAAGTGCAAACGAAGGTCAGGACACTGATGTAGATTCCGTGTTGCAGTCCCGTCAGCCAGTACGATGTATCCTCTATGCAATAGTCGTGGGTATCTATGAATCGTATAGTCTTCGACACTGAGGCGTCCGTGCAAAGGTAGCTCTCACCTTCCGCCTCGTAGTCCGCCAGTATTGGAAGAATCTGTGACATATGAATCGAGACTAATGAATACGCGATGAATTGGATATCATCAGACATTGTTCGTGTCCTCCCATACCTTTGTAGATCCGTTGTTCAACTCCACGAGATATTCCACAAAGTATTTCAGCAAGCAATTGCAGATTAGCTTGTTGTACCCCAACGTCAGGTGAGTCAGTGATTTAAACTCTTCCAACATTGTCTTGGAGATCATGCCGAGGCTATTACCACGCAAAAAGACACCCTTCAGCCTTGGATTACTGGCGAAGACGCTCACGTTCGTCCAAGCACTTATAAAGTTGTTACTGACATCCAGACATTCCAAGAGGGGCAGATTTTCCAATCCCCTTTCCAAACTGGCCAAACTGTTTTGTTTGACGTTCAATACCTTGAGTGAAGACAACTCGTATAATGGATCAAGGCACGAGAGACCTGACCTGACCATGATCAGTTCCTGAAGCATACCCAATCCGGCGAAAGCTTCCCGGGTTAGGACTGTACCGAGACCAAAATTGTGAGACAGATCCAACGTTTGGAGCTCGGTCAGATGCTCGAAAGATTTATTTCTTATAGTTAGGTCGGTACCGCGAAGGTCCAGTGAAATCAAAGTGATTGGCAACATCCGCACGAAATTAGAACTACTGCGGCACATCGCGGTGCTGCTCAAATTCAACAGCCTCAGGGAGAAGAGATCTCCGAAGCTTCGGTGACGAAGAAACAAGCACGTCATCCTGTTATCTGGAGTCGGGTATAAATTTTGGCTGATGTCCAAGACTTGCAAATTGCGTAATCCTTCGAACACAAAGTCTGGCAATAATATAATATTGTTTCCCGAGATGTAGAGCCTCTGTAGATTTACCAAATTCCTGAATGTACCACGCTCGATGAAGTATATATTGCACCGACGTAGATCCAACTCTGTCAAATATGGCATGACGGGGAAATCCGCCCAAGGAGATCCTGATAAAAATAGTTAGTCAACAGTGGAACATGAAGATTGTGAAAATCTTATCACGAACCTGTCGACACGTCGTAGGTGGTTTCTTCTAGTAGAGATTCGAGATAATCCTGCCTGTTTTTCTCAACTTTGCCAAATTCCGACTCTGGCAAATTGGCAGACATAATCAACTCGGACATGTTTGCGGCGGTCATTCCGAAATCATTATCGAAGAAAGACACCGCTCTCAGCGTATACCGTACAGACTCGAGCACTCTGCGAGGAATTCTCTTCAAACCCAAACTGGCCAGACTCAGAATATACAGCGAGGAATTACTGCACAAGCCTTTCATCAATGCGTTCAAGTCCTGGTGCGATACTGTGGCGTTAGCCAAGGACAAAATCCTCAATTCATTTTTCAGTGGCTCCAAGGTATCTGAAATCATACTCAAATTGTTCATCTGTTTCTTGGTGGGTTTGACTTTGTAACATTCACTTTTTTGTCTTCATTTTCTGAAATGTATTCGACGCATGTTATGTGTACCTTCAGCGATATCTTCAATTACCGTACGTCCCAAATTCAAATAACGGATGTTCGTATCCGACAGCCATTTGAACGTATCTGATGTCAGATTATACGAACACGTCGTCTCTAGGCTTAAAGTCTCCAAGTCCAATGGAATACTTTGACCATCATCAAGAGACGGTGAATTCTCCCGGGGTGTAGAAGAATCACTTGTTTGGTCGTTGATTTCCGTTAATATTGCGAATTTCACTTCTGGATCACTCCCTTCTAAGTAAATTTTATTTCCTCTCAGAATGTAAGCTCTTTTGGTTACTGAAATCCAATGTACGAAAAAGCAAAGTAGGTTCATTCACCACAGATTACGGACAATGCTGGTTTTATTATTGAACTTGACCAAGTACCATGCAAACAAACATCCAACACGATTCAGCAGAACACTTGGATAATTCTTAAATCGATTACGAACATCGTCAAAATCTTGAACGAGGTGCCCGAGGTATTTTCTGATAAGACAAAGTGAGATTAGCCCTCACGGAATCATTCATATCGCGACGGGTCCCAATTAAACACGCGTAGTTTAGGCTTATCTTTGAAAACTGTATGAGGTGATCGAACCTGGAGTATGTCTGTTTGCCGAGATACCTTTGTTTCCTCAAGATCCATCAATGTGCACGTAGTCATAATACGCCTTGGTAGATCGATCGAGTCTTACCTTTGCTATTGATGGCTCCCACATGGTCAAATGCGTACAGCGAATCGGAAGATCTACTTTGACAGACTGGACACTCCGTGTCGCCTCTCAATTTTTCGCACAAACTTGTGATTAGTAAAAAAATTATAAGTTTCGCAAAGAAGTTCCGGGCTTGCATTTTATTGGGGAATAACGCTATGCTTTACATATTAACACGGATTATTCATTCACTTCATCCGAGACGATAGTTTTGACTTGGTGAAGTTTTTGTCAACGGACATCGCAGCTCTAATTCCGGCCCAAAAACACTTCCGACGCACTTTTCACAATACTCCATCAATCGTCAACAGACTTACGCAATGTGTTGAAAGCATGAATTTGAGAATATTCACCAATTAATTTTACCAGCTGACCACATCGCGAGGTATCTCGAACACGATTACGAGACGATTTTCCCAGAACTTGCAACTTGAAATTTGTAAAAGAATCGCTAGTTGAACCCACTACATCACTGTGTCGGGAAATTGTTCAATTCTTTATGGCGAGAAGAGAGTGGGGTGGACTTGTAGCTACATTTGACAAGCTAGTTACCGTAATCGCAAAGCCTGCGATTATATCTATTCGACTGATAGTGACCGTCAATGACCATGGCCACTACCTGGGTTGTTATCAATGCTGTTGATACTACAAGAAATTCAAAAATTGATTTTGTCTTGTTGAAATTCGACCAATACGACTCATCTCCACGATCCTTTGTTCATTTTTTTTTCTTTTCCTCTTCGTTTATCCAATTTAATTTGAAGATCGGGAGATACGTCAATGCCACAAAATTATACACTGACAAATTACTATACCCAACTACAATTATATCACTCTTGACTTTGATTAGAAGTTTATTTCCGTTGTCTGTCTTCATTCTTGGAAGAAGTTTTTTGTCTAGTAAGTAAAATAGTCTCATACATCTGTGGGATGAACGCGTTGACGTCAAACAATCGCTGCTCTGTCCTTGCGATCCTTGACCATTCGCGTCAATGGCTACAATTCCTTATTTGCTATATATATTTATCGTTAAAACTGGGCTTACTCGTCATGCATGAATATCATGCTATCCTGCAATCATGACTTGTCTTCGAACCAATAAGGAAAGAAAATGAAAGTCTGGTTAGTAAAATCCTGGAATCAAATTTTCAGTACAAATCCCGAAAGAACTGAGGTACGTTCCTTTCATGAAACCGTACGATCCTCCGCCTCCGGCTGCGCAGGATGCCGAAAGACCACCGGAAGTAATAGAAGCGGAAATGAAGGCGTTGGAAGAAGCTATGGAGGCGCTGGCCTTGATTACTCTCAAGTTGGTCTCTATACATTCGACACTTTATTGTGTAATTAAGAGAAAAACTGCCGAACAAATCGTAAAACTCTATTCGGTCGTATTCCAGAATACCGGAAACGGTCTTATGGTTCGAACCACCGCTGGTAGCCCACTGGGTCCCCGACAAAAAGATATGGTCGACCAAGGACGTTCACGACATAAAGTACAACGAAGAACAGCAAGTAATCACCTTCAGAACCGGACGTCTGGGTGTCCACGGTCTAGCGGGTTTCAGATACATCAATCTTCCCTTTCAAAGTTGGGAGATGAAACCAGAGTCTGGTAAGGAGAGCGGGGGAGGTGTAATCTTGTCGATAACGGCGGCCATCGTTCAGGCAGAGTTTGTCGTTAGGGTAAAAACAGCCCCGTCAACAGCTTCCTGAAATCAATCTCATTTTCACGAATCAAACTCAGTTAAAGGCGTGTCACTCGTTTCCAGGAGGATTTCGTCTGTCTGCGTTCCTTGGTCGGTGGGACGAGCTCCGCTCTGCAGGAGATCGTTGGCGAATACATGAAGCTTCATTTCCTGATACAGGTTCGGTCGATTTTCAACTCACTCTGGAGTATTGTTCGCGAAACCGTCAAACATGTGCTCCGTAAACTTCAGAAAATGCGAGCTGGTGGCTGCGACCTCTTCCCTGACCAGGACGCTACCAGCTACATCAAGGGACTACCGGGAAAACATCCCGTTGTTGAAAAACACCTGCAATCGTGCATGGGTCTACTTTGCACCGCGTACCTGTTCGGCTGGTCTAGGTGGAACGCCGGCTCCACTCCACGAGAAATTGTCGTCCAATTCAAAGAGATTCACGGCTGTGTAGCGACGCAGGTACCACACACATGATCGTGTTTCTGTAATCGTGTGATTTTTTTAACTTAAAAGACGTCAGACGACTCGCAATAATTAATGAATCCTTGAATTTCGTTACATACAAAGTGGATCTGGTCCGCATTATTTATTTCATATCCCAAGATCTGTTCATTCCCAACTTTTGCTTTCACCAACCACTTGGCAATAGAATTTAACCCTCTTGGTCACACCGCTGGAGGCACGTCTGGTAGACTGCACGGAAGTGAGTCCAGAATTTAACAGCAAACCTCTGCCAGATATACAGAGCCAGGTGAATATCAAAACTCGGGTTGACATCGTCTCAGCCGACGTTCGCCTCTTTGGAATTTATTGACTGTTCCCCGATTACAGTTTCACGCGGATCTCTACCACATGGCTATGCACAACGCTGGGATAAAGAGCCGGATGCTGATAAAAAACGTCTCATTCAAGCTCGCGACTACCGTAACTCAACTTTTACAGAGAACAAGCGTCATCAGTACGTCGTCGTGACGGTTTTCATATAATGTCAATGTCACTTTTTCATACAGAGGGGTGACGTTGACGATAAATTGAAGGCACGAAAAAAAAAAAAAAAAACAGTTGGATTGACGAAGTGCGACGCTAATAAAATGAATGCACGTTTTTTTTGGCGAATCTACAGCCTGGTAGATATAAGTAAGTTTCTATATCAGCACGGCATTTCGTAATTCCAAAAGTACTTTTTTTCCCCGTGTAAGGAAGCATTGTGCGACCTTCACTGCCGTATGGGCATCTGCTCGGAAATTCGTACTATAATTTTGTTGTTGTTGTTACGTATATTCTATAATTTTCGAAATTTAATCCCTGTTATAGAAAAGATAATAATATTGGATAACTTTTGTGAATTTTATAAAAATATATCGGAGGAAAGAGTCTCGCATGTCTTGCATGATTGAGAAGGAACATACGCCTTTAATTTTCAAAAATGTCAAAACCACCGAAAGTCATTTTTGAGACTTTCGAATTGCTTTCACATGATTTTAGGAAGAATTTTTTTACTGTCTGATGCACGAAGTAGAATCTACCGGTGGACTGATCTTAGTTTTTCGGGTATCAAACTGTTCAGTATAGAGGCCTTTTCACTATGAACAAAGAACTTTTTCATAACTTTGATGAATATCTTTGATGAAGAACTGATTCATAACAAGAGCAGAAAAATTCAAATCGATTCACCGATAGATTTTATTTTGTGCATCGCAGACAAAAAAAAATGTGTTTCCAAAATCGTGTAAAAAACATTCTAAAATATGAAAAATGACTTTTTGCAGTCTTTACTTTTTTGACATTTTAGGGTGTATGTTACCCCCCTCAATCGGATGACGTAGAGCCGCTGTTGTCGTGTGATATTATAATGATGAATTTATTGTACGTTATATGAGAAAATACAAAAAATCTATAAATCGTGGAACGATTATGCAGTCATTGCCCCTCTGCAAGGTTGCACCGTCCATTACGTAATGTCATCGATACGTGGTATTTTCGTTGTGTTTGATAAGTCACGTTATGCGAGCTCCCTCGGCTATTCATAGAGATATCGAAGTCGTCCTGGAAGCATATTGAAGGTGAAAAAGCAATCTGGTCCATGTATTTTTCCGAATTTCGAAATTTGTCTTCGAAGTCGTGTAAAACCGTTCCAAAAATGGGTATGCTTCCCGTTTTAATAGAATCGTTAAAATAACTTTTTTTTCGAAAGTCTACGAAATCCGCCCTTTACATTCAATCTGAGCTCGAAATTAATGAAATCGTACATAAGGTGAGCGAGAAAACTCGATGAGCGGAAGTACAAAATCTCAATTTTGCCGCCTAGCGCCTATCCCTACTCCGACGGAGCCCCGGGAGTCTGTCCCAGCCGTTATCCCCTCCACTTTCACGCGGGAAGCCAAAGAGCCTGCGCCAACATCCTGTACAAGTTTTCTTGCTATGTAGTCGAGTCTTATGTACGATTTTATTCGTTTCGGTCTCAAATTGAAGGCAAAGGCTTTCGGGAAATTTCAAATAAATATCTCGTCTCCGCTGTAGCACGTCGCAAAATATGCCTACTTTAGACATCATTTTCAGAAAAATTGATAACAAAACTCGAAAATCGGCCAAGGTCGCGACACAGATTATATAAAAAATAATTCTTCAAAGAGGACTGCGATACGTTCAATAACATCGTTCGAGATTTTTATATTTAGTTGATCTGTAATCAGAAGTTTTGCGCTTCAACAGGTGTATTGTATTGATGTCCGTATGTATACATATATGTGTGTGTGCAACGTTGCCGCAATATATCTGTTTCTGCTTTGCTCTCTTCCCCTACACGATCTAATAACGTATCTAAAGACATAAAATTGAACCACATAAGCCTCTCAATTGTTTGAAGAAAGGCTTATCCCGATAGCGGATGATAAAACAGGTAATTCCTTCGTTCAATCTTGATCAGAAGTGGTTCATCATTTGCTACCATCGATACACACCTCCGACGTGGTTGACCATCTGAAATTCGAACTCTGCGTCCCGGAAAAATAAGCGATTCGAGAAGTTCTGCCATCTGTAGTGGAAACGTGGGACTATAATTTTGGATACGAGATGATGGTATCGAGCTCGAGCCGAGCAATGGTACGCATATCGAGCGAGGAGCACGCATACGACCCGACTACCGTGTCGCTTAAAAGCATGTGGGCTGATTCGTGGTAGTGTGTGACCTTCATTTGAACCTGACAGCAGAGTTTCGTTCTCGTCCGCTAGAATCCCAAATATATCTGGATTTTCACATAAAATCATCACTAAATAGGTAATTAATTATTTATCTGTCAACATTAAGTTATCCTTTCCGTATATGCAAAGTATCGGATCGTCTCCGGTGTCGTATGTCAGATACTTGAAAACGTGACAGTGATCAATCCACATCAACACTGTACCTTGACTTAGGCTTGTGTTTACTGAGATCCTTGATGTTTTCATTTTCTCCGATTTCCCTAGAAATTTTAGGATAATGTATTCGGTTGATCGACATCATTATTGAAATACAGTACCATCTGATTATTACAGCAACATTATTTGATGCCGGTTACGTCCGGTGAGAAATTCGATCATTTTTA
Organism: Euura lappo; assembly: GCA_018257835.1. Taxonomy (NCBI): domain Eukaryota; kingdom Metazoa; phylum Arthropoda; class Insecta; order Hymenoptera; family Tenthredinidae; genus Euura; species Euura lappo. The sequence continues at coordinate 21,015 of JAEUYN010001730.1, forward strand.
CATGCACAAAAACGTTTTTGAGGTCGCGAAGATGCGAGATACCTGCTAGTCGCATTTGGCGATGCGATTGTTCCTTCAGAACCGGTTAATCTTAAGAGTCAAGATAAAAATTCACCGTTTCTCTTATCCTGATTTCATTCACTGCACGCGTTGATAGATCCAGTTATTATTATTTTGTTATCTAATCTCTGGCAAATTTTGAGAGCAGTATAATATACAAATATTACAAAACGCGGTACAGTTTGAGAGATAATAAATAAATGAACGAATTGTCCTCTCTTCTACATAAGTTTTACATAACTCTACACGCGAGATAGTAGAAATAAGTATATTCCGTTGGATACGATATCTTGGTTTATTTGTATTTAATCGCACGGCATTAACGATTCGATACCAATGTCCCATTTGATCATTCGTGTCTTATCTAAAAAAGAAAGCTCAAGACTTGGCAGTCATTGATCTAATTGAGTAATTGCTGGATCTTTGAAAAAAAAGGCTCAATGTAAAAATTCAAAAAGTGCAGTAGCTGCGCTGCGCGTTTATTTCGCACCTGGGAAAAAAGTTTATATCGGACATTGGTATCTTGGATGTTTATAACGCATATCTCGAAATAGCCGGCGTGGCATTGACTCTCCGCGACTGTCATGGCCCAGAGCGATATGCTTCGTTCCGACCCTAATTATTGGTCGTTTAACGTTTTTTATACGGCTAATGTATGAAAGTTTGTGTATCTAATCAATGTATCAAACTCATCAGACCGTTTGCGAGCATCAGTATTATTCGTTTAACTGGAGCAGCGGAACAATTCCAGTTGCGAAATATACTCGGCGAAATAAATATACACATATTCGTAAACGATCTTCTTGGAAAACAACGTCTGCAAAAAACACACGTGAATGAAGTATAGATAAGAACTAATGCTTATGCAATTTTGACGCACATGACGAGCCGGTCAACCCTGCCAAATTTGCTAACGCGAATTGGCGCCCGCCAAAGGGCCAAAATTGTCATACGTAAAAATAAACTCATTCAATGTTGTTGTTTCGTCTAAATCATATCGCAAAATTCGACTATCATCGATTATTCTCATATTCTCATTATTTTCTATATAGTATACGTAATTATGTATTGTAAATAAATACAATTAAATGATGCTATATTATGCAATGGTGTAAACAATTTTCTACAGTGATTCCAGATCAGGATGTCCCGAGATCGCGCCTCGCGGAGATTTTATCGGGTAGACAGCGGTCATGACCTGTTGGATTTTATGGACCGGGGCCACTGTGCGCAGCATGAAAACCGATGGACTTTTGAGGTCGCCTGGGAGGCAGCCAACAAGGGTATGTTCATAGTCGTTCCAAGCTCCCCCTCCCCTCTATATCTCGTTCCCGCTCTGAATACAAATATTCAAGGCCATTCGATGCATCGAGATTCACGCAAAGTCGCGTACAGATTGAAAGAGAAATTGAATAAGTGCCTCTCCCTGGGCACCGAAATGTAGGCTGTCGTGTCTGACCATGTACCGAAATATTGCGCTTCTATCCCTTCAAAACCGTGTCTAGCCAGGACGCAAAAGGCCGACTGTTACTACTAGCACCGTTCGACCCACCTGTACACGGCACTGTTTCTACTACCAGCCATTGGCCGAATAGCAACTGTATTCGCGGCTGTTTCTACTTATGGTTCTGTCCCAATCATAATATCATCCCATCACATAGTATCTGCGATTGAACTACTGTGATCCAGTCAATCACACGTGCGAAATGAATGAATAAATGCCTTGACCCTTGAATATGTTGTTTCCAATCAGTGATTGTACAATAATAGTTCATTCCTATTTCCAGTGGGGGGTATATACACGGTGATAAGATCCAAGGCTTACGTATCTACTGAGGAGATGGGGGATCAGTATTGCTTGATTGGACCGTACAAGGAAGCCTGTGCCAGGACCGAGGTCGAGGAGGCCGACTTTCCGACTCACAGTCCCTTGAACAAGGCTGTGCAAATTATGCGTGATCAAGGCTTCAAAGTGAGCTTTACATCTCGATCAAATATCTACATAGCTCTTTATCCAAAAAGAAGAAGCAACACTTTATCCTCAATTTGTTTTTATTGATCGATATTTTCAACAGTTTGAGGAAAATTTCTACCTGGGATATCAAACATTCATTTTAATCGATTTATTTCATCTACTCTACTCTACATTACTTTTGCTTGGCAGGTGGTAACCGGAACTTGGCTGGTCGATGGGAACCCCCAAATAGTGTTATTCGACATCGGTAGTGCTGCCTGGAAATTGGATGAATACAAACAAGAAATGTGGAGCACGTGCCACCTGGGGATACCTCATCTGGATATAGAAGCGAATGACGCTGTCATTTTGGGATATCTCGTCTGTCAATTCATCTCTGAATTTAGGTGAGACCCTGTTGATTATTAGGTATTTACCCCACAGAAGCAATCATGTAACGATCAAGATTCAGCAATCACAAGAAAATCAGATACATTCCATAGATAAAGTATTACAAATCAACGACATTCACGCACAGAAAAGCAGCAGAGGAATATTCGTCGGTTCAACCACGAGTCGTAGTTCATTGCCACGAATGGCAGGCAGGTGTCGGATTGATTGCGTTGAGAACCAGACACGTCGACGTCGCTACGGTTTTCACTACTCACGCCACTCTCCTCGGGAGATATCTGTGTGCTGGAAAAACTGATTTTTACAACAATTTGGACAAAGTATGTCTGGATAAGATTTCCTCCAGTTTAGAAAATTGTCGCCCAGATGGAGCAAATCATTTATAATCATCAAATGTTTCAGTTCAATGTGGATGAAGAAGCCGGTAAACGTCAGATCTATCACAGATACTGTATGGAGCGTGCGGCGTCGCACTTGGCACACGTATTCACAACTGTGTCTGACATTACGGGATTGGAAGCTGAGCATCTTCTGAAGAGAAAACCGGATATTATAACTCCGAACGGGTTGAACGTTAAGAAGTTTTCGGCACTGCACGAGTTTCAGAATTTACACGCAATAAGTAAAGAGAAGATAAACGAATTTGTCAGAGGCCATTTTTACGGGTAGGTTGTGACGAAGGAATCGCTTGCGCAGTTTAGTTATAGAATTTTTTATTTTCAGCCACTATGATTTTGACCTGGATAAAACTTTGTACTTTTTTATCGCTGGCCGATACGAATTTGGAAATAAGGGGGCTGATATATTCATCGAAGCATTGGCGAGATTGAACCACTATCTAAAATCGTCAAGACCCGACGTCACTGTTGTTGCATTCCTTATTTTTCCGGCAAAGACCAACAACTTTAACGTCGAGTCACTGCGTGGACATGCAGTGAGTGTAAAATTACTTCGGGTTCGAGTCACGTAAAATCTTTTGTGTGATAACGATTACTGTATCTTTCAGGTCACCAAATCTCTCAGGGATACCATCAACGACATACAACAAAAAATCGGTAAACGAATGTACGAGCTGTGTTTATCGGGGCGAATGCCAGAGAGCCAAGACCTCCTCGAGAAAGACGACACGGTAAAAATAAAACGGTACGAGTGCTCCAATTGACATAAAACGAAATTCAACATATTCATCCCTTTATCCAACTCTTGATTCCGTCCATTTAGGTGCTTATACGCGTTGCAAAGGGATGGACTGCCTCCCGTCACTACTCACAACATTGTAGACGACTGGAATGATCCTGTGCTGACTTCTGTTCGCCGATGCAATCTATTCAACACGGTCCACGACCGTGTCAAGGTGAATTTTCAACCTACGCTCAACTGTGCGCAAACTCTACCAATTTACATTTCCAGATTGTTTTCCATCCCGAATTTTTGTCTTCGACAAATCCGCTGTTTGGGCTAGACTACGAAGAGTTTGTGCGAGGTTGTCATCTTGGAGTATTTCCCTCGTATTACGAACCTTGGGGATACACACCTGCGGAGTGTACAGTCATGGGTATTCCCAGTATAACAACGAATTTGTCTGGTTTCGGATGCTTCATGCAAGAACACATCGCAGACCCGATGAGCTATGGGATATACGTCGTAGACCGACGATTTATCGGACTTGAAAACACTGTGCAACAACTTGCTCAGTACATGTTTGACTTTGCTAGACTCAACCGTAGGCAGCGCATCATTCAAAGAAACCGAACCGAGCGTCTCAGCGATCTCCTCGATTGGAGAAATCTTGGCATTGTAAGTCAAGCACATTTCGGAGAGAATCGGTCAAAACTTTCGCTGATAATGATTATGTTCTAAACTCTTTAAATTTTGTTCGTGTTTAGTATTATCGACAAGCACGAATAAAGGCCTTGTGTACCGTTTACCCGGAACTTGAGGGTGAACTAGGAGAAGGAGGCGTGAGCCGATTCAACTATCCTCGACCGATCAGTGAACCCCCATCTCCGTCTTCTTCCCGGCATACAACTCCAGCAGCCTCAGTTCATGGCTCTGACGACGAGGAGGATGAAGTAGACGACGAAAAAGAGGTGCGTATCTCTCAGTGTGTGAACAATCTGATCAATTAACATCTATTCTCTATCGGAGATGAAGTAGAAGAATAATTTTTACGGAATTAAAGTTTATTAAAAATGTATATTGTTCAACAGCTCGAAGAATTGCGACAAGAGAACGAGAGATAGTTGCTGAATGTGAGATAAGACGTCGACGTTTTAAGAAGGAAGCAGCTCTCATAAAGTAAAGGAATAAACATGACAAAAGTATCGTGAAAAGTTTTAGTCAACGTGAGCCGTTTAATAATCGATGTTTATTTTCGATAAACAATATTTTGCAATAATAGGTCATACAATGGGAGTATTACTATAGCAAAATGCACGGTGCATACGTGTATGATTATCGATCATTGAGATTCTACGTCGCATTGTATTTGCGAAACACAAGTTTAACGAATGTGTTCTTTAGAAAACTTCATCTTCACGATAATGTATGATTTTTACTATATCAGGATTGTATTATACCTTTTAAGCGTTTAGGTAAGCTGTCGTTATCACTTATTACTACTCGCAAGTACAAAGATACGAAATAATCTTTAAACATTAGAACTGTAATTAATGATTCGAATAAAACTTGTTGCGAATACGACGTATGGCCTATATAAAGCGTTTAGCGAAGTCATAGACTAATTCGCTGGTACAAAATGCCCTTCACCATCGAATTCGCATAGCTCTATCAAACTCATTCACGAGTAACATATTTATTTGTAGAATATAATGAAATGTTCACCGGTTCCACGTCACCGACAATGGTACCAAGTCCATGATGCTCCCATCTGAAAGAGTGAGAAATTAATCAATGAGACTGATTCGCATGACTGAGTCAACGTTGAGCATAGAGCAGAAAATATGGATTCAGATTTTGAAGGTACACACAACTAGCTTAATTTTCACCACTTTTTGCTCACCTGTTTCCTCTTATGTCTTCAATGGAAACTCTATCGACTTTCAAGGTGATATCGAGCGGTCCTACAGTACTGGTGTCATTTCTATCCTCGGTATGGATCCTGTACTGCATCGTACCATGAATTACAGGAATTGTTGAATTTCCTGTGAAGGTGTCGAAGTCTGCAGCTGCTATATTGTAAAAGTTTAATTGTCCTCTCGAATTTTCCCTGACTCTGCATCAAACGTAAAAAAGCATGTTAATTTATCCAAAAAACAAAAATTGGCAGAAATATTTTGACATAATTCTAAAAATTCTGTACAAAACTCACTCGCATCGAATTCTAAATTCTGCCAAAGTGTTTTGAACTTCAATATCCAAGTATAATATACCAGAGGTACGCCTGTTGGCATCTGCGGACGTTGTGACGGAAGCTCTTACAGTCTCACCTGCAAATCGATTGATGTGATGAACCAGTTGTACCGTTCGATTATGATTATAATGCAACATCAAAATTTCTACCACAATATGGTGGCTCTGCTCTTGTGGCCAGGTAGAAGATCCCTTTGTTGGCAAAGTTGGCTTTGAAGCCCATTTCTTGAGAGAGCGGTCGTGAAAAACAAAAGCCTTTCAAGTAGTCGGCGGAACCTTGAGGGCAAGACCATGCTGAAAACTTACACTTTCGCTCTTGAGTCTGAATACTTTCAACAAATAGTTGCCAAGCACGTAAATGACTGCACACAAGACTTCTGTCCAAAGCTTCTTCTGTAGATGTGAAAGAAAATTTTATTACAAATCAAAGATATAAACAATTAATGATGAAGGTGATTATGTGAGTGATCCGAATGGTCTCATTACCATTTTGATAACTGACGAGAACAGAATTTCTGACATCATTGCACCCGGGCTGCTCTCGTCCACCGTTTGGAAAGAAGTCAACGTGACCCATCGGTTTCAGCAACCCAAACCCATCGATAAGGTTCGCGGAACCGTCTGTATGTATGACATCAACGAAACGTGCGTCTGATATATCGAGTTTTTTTGTGCGTTGCCTTATGAGATGATTCTTGAAGAACGGTGACGCCGGATCCAAGCCCGTTATACGTTCCACGAGTAAATTCTTTTTTTTCAACATCTCCGATGCACACCCAGCTACGTGCGCTCCCAAGCTGAAGCCAATGAGGTGGATATTTTTCGTGCTAGTACCCAGCTTGATTGCATCCATTAATATCAGCGATAACTGGCGTCCAACCAATTCTGTATTCGCCACAGCTATCGTGTAGCCTTTTTCTGCGCCCCGTTCCCAGTCCACGACTACAACGTTTGCGTCTTCCTGTAAATATTGCAGGAATACGATTTCCTTTGTCTAATTTGAGATCCAATTTGCCCTGGCGTAGTATCACTCACGACTTTTAAGATTGACGTAGCCCCGAGAAGAATTCCCTCGTTGTTGCCGCTCCCTTTGAAACCATGTACGATCACTTTCACATTTTTGCTTCGATTGAAACTAGACTTGTTGATTGATCGCAAATTATCTCCATAGGATAGGGTTTCTGGGATTTGTGACTGATTACGTGTGTACAATAGAAATCTCGTATTTATTACTTCTGGGTGTTCGGGTGGCCGTTTGAGCGACAAGCTCGGAGGGGGATCAGCAAAACAGCCAACGAAATCTGTTGATAATTAATTGGTACTTCTTATCGCGAAAGTTGAATAACAAATATCCTTTCACCTCGCTCTCATAATAGTATACCACATCGAAGCCATAGATTACACACAGCTTTTTTTTTGCTTTATACATACCATAGCACACTTGAGGTTTAAGTTTATTTTGAACGTTTAATCGGCGTTGTAACACTCGATTTCTTCTATCGATCATCTTAGCTAAAACACATGATATGATTTAAATTTTGTCGGTTTTTGGCTCACCGAGTAATAGTCCGCACGAAACATCTTCCAGTTGTGAATTTGAAAAGGTACTTACCACGACGAAATTGTGCCTCCGTCAAAACACTGAGTACAAAAACGAGCAAAATTGTCTTTGCAATCCATTTGATGCCAATCATGATTATTTCGTGTCTGCCGATCAACCGGTGAATGTTTTAGAAAACTATAGTTTTTTTTTTTTGTAGCTGAAAATATTCTCTGCACCTTTCGCGAGCCTAGGCAGGAGAAGTTTTATGTTACGACGAGAAAAAATTAGCATAAAAAGAAATTTTATATTACCACCTAAATATGACCAAAAAGAAACACTTTCTACAAATTTGAAGCAGTTTTCAGTAATGGAATTGTAACAAGTACATTGAAAATGTTTATTATTAAATTCAACTCCATTTTTGGAATAAAATTCGATGTAATTATTATAAACTTTCACTTACGATTCTCAGAATACTTTCACCTCAGGGCAGTAGCCTGGGAAGTGACGAGTTGCAGCGTCCTCCCGACGAATAAAAACCTGCCGGACAACATACCAGTAATTGCGATGCGGGTGCAGCCCGGTTAATGTCTGCGTTCAACATAACATTCTTGCGAAATGAAAAGTCGAGTCGGAAAAATGTAGACGTAATAATTTATTAGACATATATTCATATGTATGGCAGCATAATGACATTGTTTGTGACTTTTCGAATGAATATTTCCCTATTTTTGTTATTTATTTATTTATTTTTTTCCTTATCATTCTTTATCCACACATTTATATTTCGTGCTACAAGTTTCATTATGTATAGCAATATCCACGAAACTTGTCACTTATTACATTTTGTTTAATTAATGCAGCATAGGCGCTGTACAATTTATTTTTTTTCTCTTTGTGTCTCCTTTTTTTTTCAAATAATTTCGTACATTTCTACAGTGTACATGCGACAGTGTGGTTGACGACCATACCAACAATATTATAACATTATTCCCTAGTAAAAATATCGATATATACTCTAATAACGCGCGGTTCAATCCATCCATACTTTGCAAATCATAGACATACCGGTATTCTCGTTACGCCACTTTGTCAATAAAAGTTCAATCACGTTTGTCGCATCCCAAACGGCCTTCACACAAATATACTATACCATGCGTAACGATTGATTTGTTTATCAATGTAGTAGTTGGAAGTTGATTCCTTTTGATTAATTAATTTCGTGCTTTTGCTTTCAGGTAATCGATAGCTGAATTGTTGTTTCTATAGTTGCCTAAGGATGAATTTGCAGCTAAGATAATAAAAAAAAACTACACCTAAGAAACATTTAACAATTCCTAAAAAATTTCGTCACTTCAAAGTCCTGAGTATGCGGACAGAACTCTGCTATCGGATATCATAGTGTGTGGATGAATCCGCATCTTGATACAGATTACTCAAAAGTATTGAACTTGCCCACGAGTCACTGATATTTTATATTTAATAAAATCTATGGAAACAATCAACAAAACAACGATATTTCCATCTCCTCAATATAACTATAATATCATTAATAATAGCTCTCTACATATTTTGTATAGTGATATAAGTTATCACCGCACTATCGCACGTGCTCTTATGCTATTCGCTACTCGCTTAATCGATAATATTTTTTTTATCAATTTTTTTTTTTTTTTTTGTTATAAATACTGATAGATATATTCGTTACATATATAATTATATTTATCTTTCATAACGGTCGCAATCGACAGCATCAATAACATTTCTTCGATACTGCCAATTGATTATTTGTTTCATTGTATATAATAACTGCGAAGTAATCACTCTTCATTTCTCGTCTAGACATGCCCATGATAATGTTGCCTTTTTTTCTATGTTTGAAACATTGGTTCCATATCTGACCATAATTCATTCTTTCGTTTTCTCAATTTTTACAGAATCGCCTAAATCTTATCATTACTATTATACTGAATAAATTAAAGTTGTAGGAGATGTCCTACTTTTTAGTTTGTGTTGTTTTTTTTTATGTTTTATTTTTTTATTGTTATCATACAATTCTAATACTATAATAGTAGAGCCTTGGCTACTTTCTTCGTAATTCTTGTTTAATGGATATAACAGACGTAAAGCACATGATATAATGCTGTGGGTCACACTAATAGGAGATATTTTAGTTTGTTAATAGCGGCAATTATACTATAAAATTTAATTATATCGCAATATATTGCTTTCTCTTTTGTTATCATATATTGCACCCGCATCATGACAAATCATAGATAATGTTAATAAAAGCAACATGGACAACAATTCCTTTGCATATACACAAGTATAACAGTTTTCTAATCGAACCTTACATTTGATTATCTGTCGTCCAGGCGAGATGAATCACTTGTCATATAATATAATAATATAATCTCAAGTTACGGCTTTTTTGGACTAATTAATTGGAAATAGTTGGGATTTATCGTGACACTAATGAACTAGGAAAAACTTCCATCGTTGCAATATTGTCTGTGTGAAACTTTTGAATACATCTCCCGTGTGACTGCATCGACAGCTGCTGTTCAACTCTCTTTGCCATTATTTTCTGTCAGTTTTATAGCTATTTACTTCTCTCAGTTTAAATGACCCAAGCTGTAATTGGCATATGAGATTATGATTCGCAAAGAATTTGTGATGAATTCATATAATTTCTCCTTTCGATCAACGTTGCGTGTAAAACATATGCTCATAGTTTTCTTCAATTCATCGAATGTTACATTAATATTTGCTAACTATTACTATTATGTATTTGTAATGTACGTAACGCCCACGGATTCTAACCAGATATGTTTACAACCAAATACCTTAAAGCCTTCGGTCCATTATAGTAATGAATAATTGTTTAGATATCGGTCTTTTTAACTGTTACATCTTGTGATTTTTCTTAATGTTCTAAAATGAACTTATATTGTAGATGATAATATATCTCTAACTTCACTTTTTGTCACTTATGAATATTTCAAGTTCGTTGGAAAATTTGAATAATCTCTGTAACATAAATTAATTATACATTTCAAAATTATTCTTAAATATTCTTACACTTATATATAAATCTTACGATGTTCAAGTCCATGGGAATTTATGGATTCAAAATTCCAGGCAGTTTTGAGAATGACGAGACTCTTTCAATATCATAAAATTCCATGATCTCATGGTAATTACAACATCATTTATATATTGCAAGCAGTAATATGTCTCTCCGTGTTCAATTTCTGGATTTGGAAGATTGGAGGCATATGAATGATAATTTTGTTTCACTTTATCATCTATAACAAATAAAACGTCCAATGCGTGAGTTTGATATGTATGTGAGGAGTTCAACAATTTTCAGCTAATTTTTATTATCTAATGCTGTGCAGCATTGACAATGATTTTATAAATTCATATCGAAAGCATATTCAGTCAGCGTCTTTCAAATAAATATCACGATAATGACTTACAGTTCGCTCTATTCGTGTTTAGTGTGAAAAAGATGATAAAAATCGTTAAAGAATCATTGAATATGTCAGATTTTTTTTCCAATACATGGGATCGATTTCCTAGATATTTGTCACATTTGGAGTATTTTATATATTATTACTTGCAACATCGGGTACCGTAATATGCAAAATACATATCTTACAATTTATTTGATACATGATGATACATACTATAGTATTATAATCTGGTGATTAAATACAAAGATGAGTAATTCAAAGATATGTGTTTGGAGTTATTAGGGAAGATTTGTTTGAAAAAAGAAAAAAAATGAGGTTTTACACAGATCTAAAACCTGTGAAAATATTTACACGATTAAATTTCAACGCTCTATGATCCAAAATATTATATAAAATTATTCAATAAGGATAAATTATATTCTCGCAATGGGTCGCAATATATACATTGATAATAAAATTCCATTTACATTTACCTATTCGACTTCCAATTTTATGGATTGTTTGGAGTCAATGTATTCAGTATAGTGCTGGATAGCGAACCAAGTGAGGATTTTATGATCAAATGATTCATATAACATAAACTATACAAGTACCACGGCTCTAACGATATTATCATAAGGGCGCAATTTAATATCCAGCACTTTTCCAACTATCTACGTACTTAACGAGTGCTCTTTTTCGTTCTCTGTCTTTTTTCTCGTTTTCGAATTATCCTACACGCGATAGGTATGACTTATACGAAGACGTGGGCGTTTCCACGAAAATACGACGGTACGCAATGACAAATCGATACATTTAGTTTGAATATTTCTAACTTCAAGGGATCCAAGGCCAGGAATTCCACGTAGTATGATAAGGTATGGCATACGTTAGGCAATTATCACACGATTTAAAATAGATGTTTTAATTAGTACGAGTAACAATTTATTTATAATTTATTACTGCTTTTCAATATAATGTTTATTTGATATAGTATGAGTATATGACGAGTATAGCTACAACATATACATAGCTCTATAACTTTTGAATTTTGATTCAACAATTACCCTACAATGTATTAATAATGACGTATTGACACGAAAATAATATTCAATACAGGGTATAGTCCAAAATACATTCGCGGACAATTTAAAATCATCTCAATTCGTAGGTTCAGATATAATTATTTTTTTCATTTGATTCTAGGTATATTGTGCTCCTTGGATACCCTGTGAAATAATATGTGCCCTTTATCTACTCACGGAAGAGGAACAGTCCTAAACGGCGTGATCCCGAAGATGATTAATTGTCGTAGATGATTAACGTAAGTGAAAGTATGCAACTCTTGAAAAGTTAAAAATCATTCACACATATATATATATATATATATATATATATATATATATATATATATATGATATATGTTCAGACCTTTATATCCGATTGATTTAAGAATTGTCGAAGAATCGGAGCTCCTTCAGAACCAAATTTTAATTACCGATGATTTGAAGAATTTAAAATGCTTGTACTTGCGGAATCATCAATTTTTCTTCGAATAGCAATTTCGTAATATAAACTATGCTATTCAGACAACATAGTTTTAGAGTTTGATATTGTCAATATTTTTATATCATATATTTATTTGATTATTATAATAGGACTGACGATAAAGTTGCGTTGCAGAAAATTGTATATAGCAATATTTGAATAAGTCTAGCTGGAGATTATAAATACTTGGTTCTGAGAGGAATTTTCTCTTAGTAATTTATTTTAGTTGTTTTTTTAAATTCTTCGCTTATGGAGGCGACATTTAGAATTCAATGAAATCTTCAACTAATTTATATACAACATGTGTGTGATTTAGTCGTAACTGACTGCATCTAAATAAGAAAGGATAAAAAATTGTTTTAGAAACATTTTGACAAACATGGTCCATAGTTAATTGCTAGATTAAATCGAAATATAAAGACGATGATCATTTCCTGGGTATTAAAGGACTTCGAGTCCGAGTTTTATACAATAAAAATTTGGGCTCTGAAAAATCTGTATAAACGAAAAACGTTTCTGAAAGAAAACAATAATATAAAAAGACATGGTAGCCGTGTCGTTAGATGATAGAAGTATGCATCTTACTGTATTTCGGTCTTTCACAATCAATTATGAAAAAAAAGAGTTAGAGCGAGTGTCGTTCATGGCCACATTTATTTCAATTTCGAGGCAAAGATTTTATATCTTTCGAGCCCTTAATTTATAACATAATTCTGAGAATTGTTTGTAATTGGCAAACATACAGTAAGAATACATGAAATATTTCATCATGCGGCTACCCCTTGTACTCCATAAATTTTGTGCTCTTTGCCATTTTGCCTTATTGTTAGTCTTCGTCAACGGGGGACTTGTGTTCGGGACGTAATTAATTCCCATTTCAAAGGTGAGCAAAAAGGAGCTACCTTGCAGGCAAATTGAGACACGGCATCAGAATACATTTATGGTTCGATAATCGTTATGATACAATATTGACCTAGATTAGATTTTTTTTCATTTTTTTCATTTTTTTTTTTTTTTTTTTTT